>PVJO010014258.1:0-48962 GCA_004026905.1 Hystrix cristata
GAACTCCCACATCAGGAAAACAGAAAGAGCCCAAATAAACAATTTAATGTTGAACCTCAAACACCTAGAAAAAGAAGAACAAATCAAGCCCAAAGCTCATAGGAGAGAGGAAATTATTAAGATCAGAGCTGAAATTAATGCAATTGAGACTAAGAAAACAATACAAAAAATCAATAAATCAAAGAGTTGGTTCTTTGAAAGAATAAATAAAATAGATAAGCCCCTAGCCACTCTTATCAAAAGAATGTCTCCCAAAAGTCTCAGGTATTTAGACTTTTAAAAAAGTGATTTGATCATGGGGCTGCTATACTCACTGATAAGTTCATAGTTGACTGTCCTTTTTGTGGGGCCTGGTTGGAAGAGGCAGGTTACTGGGGGCATGACCTGGAAGGCTATATTTTTGTCCCTGGTTCCTCCTTCCTGACCACCCACCTCAGCTTCCTGGTCACCATGAGGTGAGCAGCTTTCCTTAGCTACACCCTCCCACCACACCACTTTTGCCTTGGAGCCAGATAACCATAGGCTTAATTTCCCCAAATGGTGAACCAAATTAAACTACTCTTTCTTTAAGTTATGTGTGTCAGGCTTTGTATCCAGCAGTGGGAAAGCTAAGACAGAAAATTGGTACTGGAGAAGGGGGTCATTGCTTAGAATATACTTGATCATGTAGTTTCAAACTTTTTGAGTCAGTTTGCAGTAGAAATTTGGAAAGATTTGAAAATGTGGGTTATGTAACATCTCCCCAAGATAAACACAGTCATGTGTAACAAATATGTACCAATAAAAAGAAAAAGAAAAAGAAAGAAAATTTGGGCTCAAGGGTCAAAGACTGCTATGAAAAGAGTATGATGTGTGGTTCTAGTTGGAGCTCAGAAGATCCAAATGTTGAAGAAAAATGGACAGTAAAAGGCAGGCCCATGAGGTTTTAATTAGAAACAAGGACTCTACTGGAAACTGCACTACAGGCTATGTTTTACATTCTGCCAAGGAACTTGTGTACATTTTACCCATATCTTGAGACTTTGCAGGAGACTGATATTAAGGGTGGTGGCCTAATTAATCTGGTGAAAGAGATTTCAAGACAGTCCAACATTCAGGCTGTGGCATGGGTATTGCTGGCTGCTTTTAGTCACATTTATAGTGAGAATCAGAGGCAAAGGGTAGAGCAGAAAACTTTGTGAGAATTAGTTTTGGCCCAAAAGGACCCATGCATAAAGTTGAAGCAAAAGTAGATGTGACTGTTGAAGAGACTGACCTATTAAAAATAAGTCAAGTACTTTGCACCAACACAACAGGAAAGATGCCTCAAGGGCATCTCAGTAAATGGCCAAACCCATCCATCACAGGCTCAAAGGTGTAAACAGATAAACTTTATTGAAAGACTTTGCTTTGAGAAGAGAGCTCCAGGTTGCCCTGCTCATTCGGCACCACCTATGGAAGTGCTTCCCCAAGTTTAGCTATCCAGACCCACAGAGGCCTCTGCAGCCATGGTCCAAGGGGGCCAGACTACTGCTCAAGCTGGTGCTAGATGCTGGTATTATCCATGTGGTGCTGGGTTTTTTTAGGCATATAGAGTGTAAGAGCTGTGGAGTCCTAGAGGTTTCCATCCAGATTTCCAAAGAAGGCTTAGAAGGCCAAACAATGTGCTCTTGACAAGGTGATGCATGAAATTCCTAGAATAAAGCCAAAGGTGTACTGGAGACCCGAGGAATTGGAGATGGCAGAAATGTGGATTATTTGCTGAGAAAAGACACTGGAAGTAAGTGGGGCTGCCCAAGAGAGATGGGTGAAACTGGCAATGTTATGGGGCAAGGTCACCCAAGTCTTTTGAAGTTCATATCCTACCACAACTTGCCCAAGGTTCTGAACACAAAGATACAGGGTTTAATGCCTTCCTTTGGATATTGCTGGCTTGCTTTGACACATTTCCTTTCTATCCTCCTATTCTTCCCTCTTGGAAAATGAGTGTTTGTACCATGCCATTGTATGCTAGAAGTATTTAACCTTTTTATTTTTACAGGTGCTCACACCTAAGTTGCCTATTGTCACTGAAGAAACTGTAGTCTTATTTTTTTTTAGCAATGCTGGCTGCTAAGACTTTGACAACTCTTAGAGATGAGCTAAATTCTTTTTGCATATTAGATAAACATGAGCCTTTTGAATGTAATAGTTAAGATCTAGGATGTGCTCCCCCCCAAATCTCATGTGTTCATAGGTACAGCTTTTAAAAGATGACTGGATCATGGGGGTGCTATACTCATTACTGGAATTAACTCACCCATGAGCTCATAGCTGAATGTGCTGTTAGGAGGTGGGGTCTGAGCAGAAGAGGCTAGTCAGAGGGGCATGACCTGGAAGGGTGTGTTCTTTTTGTGGGGGAGTGGTGGTGCTGGGGATCAAACTCAGGGCCTTGTGCTTGCTAGGCAAGCACTTTACTACTGAGCTAAATTTCTACCCCCCTGGAAGGGTATATTCTTGCTCCTCCTCTTTCATTCTTTGCTTCCTGGCCACAAGGAGGTTAACAGCTTTCCTTGGCTATGCCCTGCCTCCAGGTCATTTCCATCCTGGTACCCACCAAACATGAACTGAATTCCTCAAAACCATAAGGCAAATTAAACCTCTCCTCCTTTACATGGTAGGTGTCAGGTATTATGTCCAGCAATAGGAAAGAAGATTAATACCATGATTTTAGAGCAATAGATAACTGGCTACTTTAAACTTAGTTCAAGAAAAGATATACAGTAGTCTACCCTTCAATGCAATAAGCACTTAGCTGTCCTTCATGTCTTTTGTCGCCTCATTACCAAAATAAACAATGAAAATTGGGGGAGAAGACATCATTTCCAGGTATAAAACAGTTTTTTAAAATGTAGTTTAGTGACTAGAGACATGGTTTTAGGTAGCATGCCTGCCTAGCATGTGCAAGGCCTTGGGTTCAATTCATAGTGTGCATGTGCATGGATACACATACACACACACACGTGCGCACGCACACACACACACACACACACACACAAAGCGGTTTTAAGAGTCATCTCTCTTCTGAATAGTCAATAATCCTTTATTGATATTTTCTGGCTGCCCTCTAAGTAAATAGAAGTTGTCTACCACTTTCTAAAATCATGTTATCATTTGTGTTATTCCTCATCAAATATCAAATGCTGTAGCACTCTCAGGACACTTGCTACTCCAATCTCCTACAGTGTAATTTTGCCAAACGATCTTAGAATTCCCAAGATGTGAGACATGCTCTTTTAAAAAGCAATTGTACCTGAATATAAAAATTACCCCCAATTAAAACTTCATTATATTTATACCAATATACCACCTAGATCACAGAGCGCTGGGTTTAAAAAAATTTATTACTATATATTAGTTATACAGAATAATGACATGATTTTTTAAGATGATGGCTCCATGAAAACATCCAGAGAGCAAAGGTCTATCTAGAATTGCAATGAATTCTATTTTATCAAATAAAATCAGTGTAACCCCATCTGGAGACGGTCCTGAAATTGAAAGTGTCAGGTATGACCTATGACACACTTACTAGGTGTTAGATTTTCTCTCTTTCGACTTACTGATTTAAAATTACAGTGTAGCATTCTTTATCTGAAGACTTTTCAAGTTGCTGTTAACTCTTTTGAGAAAAACGGATCTGAAGGAAAGTAGGATGAATAAAATCAACAGGTTTATTTATTCACTAATCGACTACATTATCAAATATTTACTATGCACCTGCTGTATAATGGGCACTGTGCAGAGGGCTGCTGAGGGTATAATGGGGAGGTAGACAGAACAAGTCTCTGCCATCACAGAGCTTACAGATTAGTTGGAGAGTGTATTGGTGCGTTTCCTGACACTGGAACAAAATATTGCACACTAGAATTGTACAGAAGAGGTTTACTTGGCTCAAAATTTCAGAGAGTTCACTCCACAGTGGGCTGGTTCTAAAGCAGAAATGGCCTGGTGGAAAGGCATGGTGCAGGAAAGCTGTGCACCTAGTAGCAGCTGGGAAGCAGAGAGAGAGAAAAGAGGAGCTAGAGACAAGAATATTTCCTCCCAGTCACGCCCCAGGACCCACCTGTTCTGACCAGCCCCCACCTCCTAATGGCACAGTCAGCTGTGAACTCCTCAGATTAATCCACTGATGAGTTCTGGGCCTTGATGTTCAAATCACTTTAAGTCCCACCTCTGAAGACATGAGTCTTTTTATATCTAAATCATAACAGGAGGTTATTGTTAATTTAAACAACATATGAAGGAACGCAAAGTAGTAACTAGAAGTACTTGGAAGGAGGGTGTCTTTAATAAGAGTTGGCCTTGTCATGGAGGCCAGGAAAGATGACCAGAGGAAGCCAAGTTAGAACTGAGACAGCAGTCAACTAGGTAAAGGGGGAGAGGGCAGTGATTAAGGAAGAGCGAGAAGAGAACTTAAGTGGAGCAAGCACCTCGGCAGAGACCCTGTGGCAGGGAGGAGCAAGGACACTGGTGGAACCAAAGTTAATTGGAGCATGGCCCAGGTGTGCAGAGGTCTGGGCACAATGACCTCCCGTGAGGCAGGTAGATGCTAGACTGCAGGCCTAGAAGTCAGAGCTTTTGTATATTTATTTCAGGTTTTCTCTCTGCTTTCATTTTAACAGTCAAAGCTCCTGGGGAAAATATCTGTGCACACCCTAAAGCCTGAATCTGACTTTCCAGAACTGTGCTCCCTGATGGAGCAGAGAGGAAAGTACTGTGGGATCCCTTATGGTCGAGGCTGTCCTTGATTCAGAGTGGCAGAGGCAGGAGGGCTGCAAATTTGAGTCCAGTCTGGAAGACTTTGTGATTTAGTGAGACTCTCTCTCACTAGAAAAAGCGCTGGTGTTGTAGCTCAGGGTGAAGGACCTGAATTCAATGCTCAATACTCCTTCCCACAAAACAAAATCCACTGCACCTTTAAATCAGCCTCTGGAGTCTCTAAACTTTGCCTCCAAAGAAGGAACAGTGTGAAAGGAGAAGTGAGGAAGGAGGAGGCCATGTGTCTACAGAATGCACAAGATGGTGTTTGATAACTCTCTGCCTCTTTCTGTTCTTTACTTGGCCCAGGGGTCCCCTGGAGAAGAACACACTTGGGGCAGCTGCCTAAGAGTAGCAGCAGCACCCACAGCTGGGCAGACCCCAAACTGGGTGCTTTTCCTGACATGTGTACCTCTGGTAGTCCCCTATTTGTATCTATATTTGCTAAGGAAGGAGTATAGCCTGTTTAAAACTTGGTGCACTTTTCATCTTGACATGAATAAGAAGGTAACACCCCAGTTTGGCTTGCTAAGTGTAGCTCAGAGTGGAACACGCTCGAGTCCCCTGGGGCAGCTTGGGGTGGGGTGAGGAGGCCTCTGGCCTGCAACAACCTTGTCTGTTTACTCCTGTGACTTTTACACTATCGGTTCTAAGCATGTCACACTGAAATTAGGAGAAACTGAGTGTGTATTTGAAGCCCCTGCCACTTTAGCGATCTATGACTTGAGAGCAAAATGTTACAAGGATGTTCTGGAACACAGTGATATGCTTTAGGCTGTGAATCATCCTTTCCATCCTCTGGTGCTCTTGACTTCTTACCATGTAGGTATCAGTCAATCCAACTCCCACTTCACACTTTTCATTTACACTGTTTAAAAAGTCTTGCTTGCCACACCACTCATGTGATTTTCTCTTTGTGTATATCTTTTCAGTGGGTAAGGAAGCATAGTCTTTTTTCTGCACCTTATTTTTTATATTTTTAATAATACCCTGAAGAGAAAATGAAATATTTGAGAACACTGGGTGCTTTTTTACAGAGCAGAGAGGGGGGAAAAGACAACTTATTTTTATTAGTCTGTAAAATTCACTTTATGTAATTCCATTAAGCCCTCCTATCTTAAAGTAATTGCAGTTTTCTCTAAATCTAAATCAGAATGAGTCTCTCAGTTATTTCAAAGCTGTGATGGATGCTGGCAAAGGGGTATTAACTGTTGAAAAGTTGCCATTCAATGTTTGTGAGATAATACAGAGTATAAATAAACCCAGCTCATCTCAATATTAAGATTGCATAAGAACCTCTTCTGTATATGGAGATGCAAACATAAAAGTCATAGACTCACAATGTAAACTTTCATATATTCAGCATGGCACATACTGTGCTTTTCTCTAAGGGATCTATAAGCTTTCTGACTGATGATTATCAATAATAATTCTTTCAAAACTTTTTATTTTTATTTAATGCATTCCTTCTGTAACAACATTCTAAAATGGAACATTTTGTGGGTGTTCAGGGCCAAAATAATATATTTTAAGCAAGTCTTCTACCCACTTGCCATCAATCACCTCTTCCTTTTGACCTCTTTTCCTCCCCTCATTCCACCCGCACATATGTAATAATAGAGCTGAATCCTCACAGAACTGTGGATTTTCTGGCTTGGTTGGCTCTCTTCTTGGGGGTAATGTCTTAGGGCTACATAGAAGTGGAAACAGAAAGTAGCTTATGGTGTGGTGACCCAGAAGTTAAGGGTCGCCATTGCACTAAAAGACTATCTTTAAACTCAAAGACAACATGAGAAATTAGGGGATGATACTGGTAAAAATCTCTTCAGACTTAATTTTATCTGCCATCTCAGGCCAATATATACTTCGTTAACTTTGATTTAAATGGCTTCCATAATCCTCAATTTAGTTTACATATACAGAGTACCCGGCTGGCTTTTGCAGTGATATTGTTTAATTCCGTGTACTATGTGTCTATTGGATAATACCCAAATTAATAGGTCTCTTCCTTCTTTCTCCTGTTGATGGATCCGGGTCCTGACAGTTGAGTCAGTCCTGCTTTTGTGGTACTTCCCAAATCAGGGAAGGGCACCTCCTTCTACTGCTGACAGGCTTAGTTAGAATATTTTTTCTCTATTGAACCAAAAATACGTTTTATAACATTTATTCATAGTCCCAAAATCTGTTCTTTGGAGCTTCCTCTATTAATTGAAGTTCTGTAAGTGACAAATATGGTTCCTTCTTTTCTCTCTGGCCTCCTAATGGTGGAACTGTAAGGGATCAGTCTGAGTTGTCACCTTTTCTCCCTTGGGGATGCCCAATAGTCTCGTATGTCTGATACCATCTATATGTTGATAACATCCACATTTGTACAACAGTCAAGTCCTTGTCCCCAAACTTTAGACACATACCCTTATGCCTACCAGTTCTTGCTACTTAGATATCAACAGACAACTCAAAACGAACAAACTCAGACCTGTTATTCCAAACCTCAGTTCCACATCAGTAAATGTTACCACCATTCTTCCAGAGGTTTGCTCTTCCCTCTGCCATCTTGTTGTCACACTCCAACCACCCAATCTCTTTGCTGGAACTTAAATACATACAGTGCTCTGTCCCTTCCACTAAAAGGGACATATCCACCTGGCTGGCTCTCTTGCTCTTTCTCTTACATCTTTCAAGTTCTTATTCATATAGTCCATTCTCCCATGAAGTGTTCTCTGTTCACCTGGCTTTAATTACAACCCTTTCCCAGCTGTATGTCACGCCACAGAAGTGACCACTCTCTCTGTATAATTTACATAAATGTTTTCTCATTTTTTCTCCCATTAAAACCTACTATCCCTAAGAAAGTGTTGTTGCTTTACTTTGTTTCACTGTTTACTGCTATATCTTTAGCACCGAAGTTCACAGAAGCTTCATAAATATTTAGTAAATGAAAAAAGGACCGAATGTCCACTTACACAACTAGAGTTCCTCCAAATATACTTTATCACAGTACCACACCTATATAAAGACTAAAAGAGACTCATTTTTCTCCTTCAAATTTCAAACTTCCAAGACAGTTTTAAATAAGCTCACACCCAATCTGCAGTGTCCCTGTTCCCTCCAAGGTCAAGAACAAGATGAGCCATTGACCTTTCTTCACCAGCCCTGCAAGTGTCCCCAGCCCCACTTTTCCTTTACATGGAACTGTTCATCTGACTCAGTTGCTGCAAATATCACTGCGACAGATGATGGCTTGGGGACACAGCCTACCCCAGGGAGAAAGAAGGGCTTGTCAGGAAGAGAGGCGGACCTCGTTACCCTCCTGCATCTAGTTAGCATCCTCTCCTTTCTTCTTTCCTGTCCCTGCTCATGGCCCACAAGCCCCACAGGAACATGCCAGCCAGTCTAGTAGAAAATTACAGGCAAAAAAAAAAAAAGAAAGAAAGAAAAGAAAGAAAATTACAGGCAACAAAGTTGATGTTTTACTATGCACTTAATTCATTTTCTCTTTTTAAAAGTTCATTGTAAAAAGGAAATCTGTGTGTATTTAATTAACGATGTTATTCTTTGCATAATTAGATTACCAGTAACATTTGACACCTTATATTTCACTTCAGCTGTTTATTTATTTATTTATTTATTTATTTATTTATTTATTTATTTATTTTGGTGCTGGGGATCGAACTCAGGGCCTTGGGCTTGCTAGGCAAGCGCTGTACTACTTGAGCTAAATCTCCAGCCCGCAACACTATGTCTTTTAAGAAACTATATTGAAAGCTTTATTTTACATTATTATATTTATATCTCTTTCATTTAAATTTTCCTACATTTTCCATATTAATGAATGTTTGCATTACAGAAAATGTAGCTTATTGGTTAACTTGACTTTCTGTTTTGTTGAGAGATAAACAGAAATCTCTTCTGTTCAATAATAAGTTTCGGCTTAAATTCTGGCACAGTGAAGCTAATGGGTTATTTTTTTAAAACATAGCACCGTGATTACAGTTATTGCTGTAATCTCGAAGTGGCACTAATGCAAAACAAGACTTGCTTTATGGTGCTGTGTGCTCTTGGAAAAGTATTTTGTTAGCAGAATTTAAAGAAATACTTTAAGCAATAATATTCACATGACATGTACCAGTGTTAGGTCCACCTGTTATGTTCCAATAAACACTTCAAGAAATTTTTCTTACTTAGAAGCTTTTAGTTTCTGGACTCTTGAAAATGGCTGCATAAGGAGTGTGTGTGGGTGCGTGCGTGTGTGTGTGTGTGTGTGTGTGTGTGTGTGTGTATGGAAGAGTGGATTATTCTGCTTTTTAACCTGTTAAAATGCTGAACTAAAATTTTCTTTTTTTCTCTACCTATAAAATATATTAGCAACTTATTCTAATGGCTGTTCAGACAAACTGGAATTCCCTAGATAAAGCTGTCACAACTCAGCGTGCTCATCACCATCCACAAACAACACAAAGCAAGAACCCTGAACCCTGAGCACACAGGGGCACCGACAGATTAAATGTTGCAGCTCACTCACTGAACTTTAGCACATTTCCTACTTCATTCCGATCTTGTTTTTCATCCAATTATTTCCAATTTTGTCAAAACATTTTTTTCTAGGTTGCTCCATAGTTACTTGGTAAAATTATCAATAAAACTATTATTTGAAAAACCAACTGGGTCTTTAAAAGGTTGTGTTTAATTTTTATACTCCTTTTATGGTTTACCTTTTTTTGTTTGTTTGTTTTCGTTTTTTGGGTGCTGGGATCGAACTGAGGGCCTTGCACTTGCTAGGCAAGTGCTCTACCCCTTGAGCTAAATCTCCAGCCTGGTTTACCTTTTTAAAATTTACTCTCCATTCTTAGCAACCATCATTCATATTTAGTGAATTTTTTTGTTTTGTTTTGTTTTTTTTTTTGGTGCTGGGAATCGAACTCAGGGCCTTGTGCTTGCAAGGCAAGTACTCTAACCACTAAGCTAAATCCCCAGCCCCAATATTTAGTGAATTTTAAAAATCTAGAAAACTGTTAAAAATCTGTTACAAAAATCATAAAGATCAGAAAATATCAATGTGAGTTAAACTTAGGAAAAAGTTTTAAATATTTGCCCTTTATGTCACAGAAAACTGGTATTATTTCAAAGACCTTGAACATAGTTCCCCAACTAGGGGTTACTGTTATGATGATGAAACAGAAAAATTGGAAGAAAAAAGCAAAGAAATGGATAGATTTTAATAATAAATGAGAGTAAAAGTGATCGTATATTGACAATCACTATAATTACTTTTATAATACCTACTGTTTCCTGTATGTTCTAGTGACCGGGTACTGTGCTAAGAACTTTACATACATTATTTTCTTTGTTTCCTTGCCATTGGCCTAGGAAATAAGTGTTATTATTATTCCCATTGTATCATTGTGGAGACTGACATTAGAAGTTTTCGCTGATATCCTTGAGGTGGCACCTACATGGGATCCAGCCCTGAGACTCCCAAGCCTGCCTAGCAGACAGTGTAAACATGCACAACACCTCAGCCACAAAAACAACCGGCAATCTGTGCCTGTGAGCAGGAGGAGGCAGATAGAACCCAAATCCAGCCAACCCATGTCTCTAGCCACCTTCACACTGCACGGTAAAGGCAGATTATGGAAGATACCTGATATCCCTTATCGTGGATGAGAAATATACACGCGATCTTCAAACTGATCATCGGGTTGGTGACATTCAGTTCTCCGAGTTCATTACTATTTGTTGATCCTTTGGGAGGTATCATTCTGGAAAATTTTTCAGGAATAGAAGGTGAAGTACTCCTTCACCTGCCATCACGTACTTTCATCCTGCCCTTCACAGGCCAGTAGCTAAGGCTCCACACCTAACTATCTTTTATAAGACCAGTTCCATTGATAATTAGTGATAATAATGGTAACATTCTTTGCTTGTAAGGCGGTGTTAGTTTTCAAGCCTGGGGCAGCCACAGTCTGATTATATGCAATACATGCATTTTTCTCTTTAAGAAGACTCCCAGAATATTATTCGTAGCACTAGGCACATACAGACTCTAAATACAGATATTTTTGCATATAGTGGCAGCTTATTCTTCAATAATTAATAATTCTTTTCATTTTGGTTTAAATAGAGGCACAATATATATTTCCCATTACTAAAGCCTGCAAATAGCGAAGCACTGTTCTGCTTAGGGGCCTAACATGTGAGGCATGCATTAATATTTCATCTGAATTATGCCAATAGGACTGTCACAGAAAATAATGGGACCTTGACAAATGTTGAAAGAAAATTCTCAACAGCTTCTGGGCTCTGAAAATGGAATTTGAATAAACAGCAAAGTACAAATATGAAATGTGAACATAGTTTAATTAAGCTTATGAATAAATTAGATCATTGGTATTAGGAATATTCTTTTACCTAACTCATTACCATGTTGGTTTCTTTGCTACCCTAACCGTTTTTATTTCTCTTCTATGACCGGCATGGAAGTTAATATTGCACAGTCACACTGTAGCCCACTCATTAGGAGCTACTGCTCAGTGGGGGTGTTTTTGTTTTGCTTTGTTGCTTTGTTTTCTGAGAACTGTTTCTTTTCTCAATGACAAGATGTTGAAAATCTGTCCAGTGCTGAATTTTATTATAGAACACTGGCCATTAATTTCATTTATCTGGGCCACGAGTTTTGATTTTTTGGCTTAGAGTTTGGTTTTGACCATTCACATTTCCTAAGAAATAATGAATATTTGCTTAAACACAAAGCTTCTGTGATTTGTCTTTCATGACTCATTTATAAGCCAGCCCTTTCTTGTTAGTAGCTTGAGGCAAAAGTTCTATGAAACAGACTAAATAGGTAGGATTTCCTTTTTTATTTCCTGAGAAATGACAGGTGGTATAACATAAACAGTCACTCTCTCAAAAGATATAATTTGAAGAGCCTTCCATGAAAAGCGGAAACTGAACACACATGTAAGAACACTTGACCTCAAATGTGATTGCCCTTAAAACAAGCAACCAGAAAAAGCTCACACTGCTCCTCTCTGGCAAGTATATGGGTCTCAGACACCTTTCCAAGTTAATGTAAAGTCTCTGTATCACAAATATTCAAATTTTTCTATATATTTTGATGTTTGCGACATTATTTAAAAAAAAAAAAAACTTTCTGGCTGCAGAGACATTGCCCTCTTGGGGCTAGTGAATTCTTAAAGACCACCCTCGGCAGCATGCACACATTTGATATGCAAATAACTGATGTAAACCCTGCTCTTTCTGGTCCTTGTATCCCAGGGGGCAATATTCTTCTGTCTTAATCATCCCAGGGCCAGGGGGCAGGGCACTAGAGACAAACCTCAAACTTGCCTTTCCCTGGAAACCCCAATAAGTGCCTTGTCCTGAGCCTCTTCTTACTCCTACTCCTGTCCTCAGCCTGCTGAGCACACTGGTGCCTTTCCCATGATGTGTCCCCGTGTAGCACGCCACACTTCCTGTCCCTAAGCCCTTGAGTACAACAATTTTCTCTTTCTCTCCCATGAGCTTTTTATCTCTGGTGGCTAAACCTGACTCTGGTGGCCAAACCTATACCAACAGACTCTGTGTAGAGTCATGCTTTCCCTAGCATGATGATGATCCCACTAGTCTTACACTTGGGTCTCTTCCAACTCTCTCTGCAGAGGTGCAGTTTCCCCTCCATCTACTTATTCTTGGAATTACACATGCCAAATTGATGACATTACTTGTATGTAATGAGGGGAGAAAGGGCTAGAATTAAGAGTGATCCTCAAATGATGTTTTAGCTTTACCTGTAACTTGGCTGCTTTTTACACAACGGCTTAATATAAGTACTCATTTTTTATATTAAAATGTTTATTTAGTTGAAAACACTGGCTCTTGCCTCTGGTCTGGATCATCTGCTTCCTCATCCCCGGCATCAATGTGACCTCTTTTACTCCAGCTTAGGTTTCCCCATGTTTCCTGTGCTGATATAGAGAATATCGCTAAAAATTCTGCCTTCTCTCTACTCTCACTTTGAGGTGGTATTTCAAAATTGTGTCTTTGAGTGAAGAATGTGTTTGAATTAACATATATTTATTTATATACAATTTCGACTTTACTCTTATAAACATTTAAACTTTACTCTTTTTTTTTTTTTTACTTCCAAGCCTGCTCCAACATATATAATAGTAATACTATCTACAAGTTTAGCCTTATACTATCTACAAGTTTAGCCTTTTTAAGATAGGGTCTCACTAAGTCACTAATTTTCTTTCGAGGGGGTGCTGGGGGATCGAATGCAGGGCCTTGTGCTTGCTAGGCAAGCGCTCTACCACTTGAGCTAAATCTGCAATCCCTGTTTAGTCCTTTTGAATCCACAAAGCACTTTCTTTTTTCCTCTCTGTCCCCAAAATAGTCTTCTGAATTAAGCATATCTTAGCCTACCTGAAGTCTTCTTTGCTGCTTTCACCATTTTTTATATTACAGCAAGTTACTCCTTCCTGGTGAGCTGTTACTTACAGCAGAGGGGAAGACTCTCTTGATCACTCTCAACACTCAACTACCTCTTGCCCTATTATACAGCCTCTAGGGTGATATCCATATCTGCAGGACCAAAAAATAATAAATAGGAAATAGGCTTCCATTATAAAATGACATTACCTGTAAAATGAGTAGGTTTATGTTAAGGACAAGAGATGAAACTGGCATTTCACGATCATTTTATATCCAAAAATGCTTGAATTTATGAATAGGTCAAATATGTTATCCACTGAGAATCTATTTAAGCAGCAACACGTGTGTAGATTTCTGACATTAGAAAGGTATGAAAGGAAATCTACAATAGCTTTCAAATTTGCCTGTTTTCTTGCCATCTCTTTCCTCTTCAGATCCATCTGTCATAACATGTCATAATCCAGATATTTATAAAATACAAACGATTTCAAAATACTACCTGGAAGATAAACCTTTGTTCTGTCACCATTACATCAAATCATCTGAATCCTTTAGCCTGATGTACAGATTCTTCAAAAATGTGGCCTTGGGCTGGGGATTTAGCTCAGTGATTAGAGTGCTTGCCTTGCAAGCACAAGGGCTTGAGTTCGATCCCCGGCACCACAAAAAAAAAAAAAAAAATGTGGCCCATCCTACATTTCTAAATTACCTGTACCTCTGCACCAAGGATACTAGGTTGTACAAAGTGAAAAGCAGGCTCTGAAATGGTCAGGTGCTGCCACGCATCCATGACTTTGCTCTCCCTGTGACCACTAACAAAGAATGCCAGGACCACCCTGCTGAACTTCTGTCCCTCCATCAGTGTCCAGCTCTAATTCCCTCCTTTGTAGGATATTTTCAGCCAGGATTAACAATTCTCTTCCTTCTGCATTCCTGAGCACCTGACTCAGATAAATACAGAATTCATCACAACAAACTTGGAATTATTATGTATAAGCTTTTCTTGTTTTACAGTCCATGAAATCACTGAAGAATGAGACCATATTGTGTTTATCCTTGTAGCCTTAGTGGTTAACATGGAGTCTATTAGTCATTCACTGTTTATTTTATCAATGAATGAATCATTCTTTCATATAATGACCACTGCAAAATGCTGTAAGAAAGAACTGCCCTCATCCCCATCATTATAGTCCTGGAGAGGATACTGTGTGCTTGCAGTCACACAAGGGACTCCTTAGAGATCACTGGTTTACTCTCTTTCTGATCCTCCCTAATCCAAGTGGCTCAGTTCTCAGGAAATTGTTCCAATCTGCCCACCTGCTGAGAATACTTTCTGTTTGGCATTAGATAATCATTATTAAATTGTCTATCAGCTTTCCTCTTGTGGGGACTCCTTAATTAGTTTTATCATTCTTTTCTCAATTCTCTTTCAAGCCTATCAATGGGTCAGCAATTAGTGGTGATAAATGAATAATCTTGTTTGACAGGAGGCAGCAAATTTAGCTGCCCCCCCATCCCCCGTGCAGTCTTAGAGACCTGGAGGTATGAAAGAAATACAGCAGGAGGACAAATAAAGTGATACGAATTGGAGACTAGGAAAGTGCATATGGCACCAGTAGGAGGAAGGTCCACAGAGAGATTGTCAGAGAATAGTTCTAAGGTAGAATTAAAAAAAAAAAAAAAAGACATCGAAATCAAACAAGACAATGTCTACGTCAAGCATAGGCTAACGCAATGGTTTTCATATTTTCACCTAAGTTTGGGAAACTTGCTTCATAAGTTTATGACAGAGGCAATGAGTTGTATAACCCAACATCAATTTTTTGAGGTCCTGGGGATTGAACCCAGGGCCTTGCACTTCTAGGTGGAGTACTCTACCATTGTGCTATCCCCTGAGCACCTAAAACATCCTAGTGCTACAGTCCAAATGTCTTCGTCACCTGAAGTTCATATCATGAAATCTTAACCTCTACCAAGTTGCTGGCTTTGGAAGGCAGGGCGATTAGGTTACAAAGGTGGAGCCTGTTATGAAAGAGGACCAAGAGAAAATATCATCTCTTCTACCACATGAGGGCACAACAAGAAGGCACCATCCATGAACCAGAAAGTCAGCCCCATCAGACACTAAACTTGCCAATATCTTAATCTTAGACTTCTTAGCATTCAGATCTATGAGCAATAAATTTTTGTTTATAAGTTCCCAGTCTAAGGAGTTTTGTTATAGCAGGCTGAGGGGACTAATGTATTTTATGAGTTGCAAGGCAATGATATTTTAAATTTACCAGAGAAAAATAACTTATCAAAATTAAGTTATAAAATGTTGATATGTAGTCCTTCCTGGTGATGGTCTTCTTACTCCTGAGTGGGTCCAAGAGTAGCTTCTGCCCAAATGACACTTTAACAGAGTTGTCCCAAAACTAGCATCACTGAACCCCGCTAGGAAGAACAGGAAGTGAGCTCTCATTTCCATGTGACTTGTCGGGGAGACTCACACTGAATTTTAAGTATTTATAAATAGAGACATGAGGGATTAAAAATAAAATGAAGTCATTAAGAATAGATTTCCACCAGGTAAAATATCAGTATTAGAGCGCATACCGCAGTACCCCGGGGTTCCACACACGGTCTTCATGAGCACGTGATGTTCCACAATTTTAGAGAGTCCAAAATCAGCTATCAACACAAGAGAAAAAGCGAATGAAGCAAGTCTCTTCATGGCTGTTACACGTACTTCTGTTTTTGAAAATAAACCTAGATCATTTGTGTGTTTGTTGGCTTTTGTATTTGATGGCAAGCTGAATGTGGGTGAGATAAGCTGTCTGAGAGCAAAAGTTAATAAAATAATTCAAGTTTTTAATTTAGAGAAAAATATGACTCCTGAAAACATTTATAAGTAAATTTATATTTAATCTTTGCTCTTCTCTAATCCCCAATTTTTAGGAAATAAGCTCTTTTTTCTTAAAGTAACCTTTGTAATAGTTATGTTTTGTCTAATGTTATTAATTCTGAGATTATATGACAGTAAATCTAAGGGACAATATAGACATAGAATTGAGAACCTTTAATCCACTGATGGAGATAAAAAAAATCAGACTTTCATAAATGTCACTGAAATAAACAGAAACATCAAAAGACTTATTGTGATTGAAAATAAACAACAACAATCCCTAATGTGTTCGACAAATAAGAATTTATTCTCATAAGTATAAGATCTTTTTTTTTTTTTTTTTGCAAAATCCTTTTTATTTATTCCTCAGAGAATTAGCTGGGTAAGATATTATCAAAGTTGTTACCATTATGATCTATTTGCTGGGCTACATGTCTCTCTGCCTGCCTATCTTCTGTCTGTCTGTCCATCTGTCTCTCTCTCTCTCTCTCTCTCTCTGACTCTGAGGAAACATCAGGAAGCTGCTCAAGGCCATTCTTCAAGAGAGGCAGGCGCAGGATGGAGGCCATTTTGGACTTCAAAGATAGACCCACATTTCCACAGAGGTGCCTGATCCTGATCCGTATCAGCAGAAGCAGCAGGAAGCCCTTCAGAAAGAAAGGCTCTCCTGCCTAAATTAGTATCTATCCATCCATTTAAAGAAATTTCTTTAAGGATCAAATCTTTGAAAGTGATGTCAAAGGAAATGGAAACTCCATGCTGTCCACTGCCTCTCAGGAGTGATTATGAGAACAAGCTGGCTGCCCAGCAGGACTTCCAGGGTTTTTTCTTTTGGTTCTTGTATTCATGAAGCACATTCTGTTGCTGAGCTCTTCTGTGATAGAACAACTTCATTTTCAAAGGTGTTAACACTTGGAAATGAAGTGAACATAGCAGCTTGGTGCACCAGCACAGCCTACTCTGGGTTCTCTAACTAAGGGGAATTCATCTAAATTTTTTAAAAACCTTTTTTGGAAATAAAGATTCATTTTGGAGGGTATACGGAAAATAACATTTCATATGTTTTTTCCTAAAATGCTAATTTAAAGATTTCTTTGGGTAGATCAGAATTTCTCTGAGTTTACTTTTGTAGTTCTTCAAAATGTGTGTGTACGGGGTCAATAAATTTTGAGAAAAGCCTTGTGGTACACTATATGTCAGTGTGCATATTAATATTTTGAGGTTCTGAGACAGGCCAAAGACATTAAAATCGTGTTTAAGGTGAAATTTCCCAACTTATTCGACCTACCATAGCATCTCTGCAAATCACTCAACAGCCCCCACCACCCCCAGAGCCAAAGGGAGCTCTTCACCCTGCTGAAGGGCCCGGGTTCTGTAGGCTACATTTTGGGAAAAACAGGTCTTAATGTATCTCTGTTCATGTAAACAAATGATTCAGGTTCCAGATTCACTAATATGTACTAAGCATTTTGTGCCATTCAGTTTTCTGGTTTTTTTTTGTTTGTTTGTTTGTTTGTTTACTATAAATCTGTCTATAAAGCACAAGGCCATGTCCTGAGGTTCTCATACTTGTTAAAAGCTGGGATTGAGCTGAGGATTTAGCTCAAGTGGCAGAGTGCTTGCCTAGCAAGCACAAGGCCCTGAGTTTGATCCCCAACACCCCCCAAAAAAAGCTGTGATTCACATACACATCCAACAATGGAACACCAGTGTCTAGCACTAATGTCCAGATTCACATCCCAGACTTCCCAAGCAAGGCATTATTCCTCCAAAATGTCAACTATTAGAGGAAGTTGGATGGAGGTGATAATGGATGAAGCAATATTATAAAATGTTCACAGAACAAATTTCTTCTGCTCTGGGAAAAGATGCCTTGAAATATCATAAAATGTTCTTACCAATTTTAAGTGGTGCGTCTGGGGCTGGGGTTGCATACAGAAGATTCTCCGGTTTGAGATCACGATGGACGATCCCATTTTCATGTAGGTACTGTGTGTGGGGAAGTAAGGGACACTTGTATAATCTGCTTATGGTTCCAGGTTCTACATTTAATCTTTCAAGAACTGTCATAATCTTACATGCTTCAACAATGCACACCTTATGATTTAAAAGTAAATATCACAAAGGAAAGCATGTTTTAAACTATGTACATCAGCAAGTAACTCATGAGTGCTACAGCTGTAGCTTAGTGATAGAGCACTTGCCTAGCAGGCATGAGGCTCTGTATGTAGTCCCCAGCACAACACACACACACACACACACACACACACACACACACAGAGAGAGAGAGAGAGAGAGAGAGAGAGAGAGAGAGAGAATTTATGAGCAGTTAACCAAACATAAAAAGCAATTTAAATTATTTAGAATCAATTCACTGAGAATGAAATATTTGCTTCTCAGAGAATATTACAGTTCTTATTAGGCATATTATCATATCAGCCAGAATTGGTTAATTATTATTATTATAATACAGTCAAGGTGCTATGTATTGAAACTTGTCTAGTTTATGTATGAAAAGCATAATAGAGTAATTTTAGAAACTTATAACCATCACAAAAAATTTATATTGTATCAATAAACATTTAGATGTGTTATAGTATACAGAACTATCTTTCATAGAATAAATAGTTTGATGGTGATAAATGCTTTCAAACGCCTGAGAATTAGTAAATGCAACCATCAGTATGGAAATTGAAAGTTCTAATTCTGTCTTATAGATCTTTTCTAGCAGCTCGACTCACTTTATTTTTATTATTATGTAGAATTCCGCATAGTCACAGATTTAACATATTCTCACCGTAAATGCTGAAGTCTTACCTGATCTCTATTCCCCATTCTAGTTTCTTCTTCAAAAGTAATTTATCAGTTTAACTCTTTTCAAAAAGTTGGTTTGAACTTTTTCTATACATTTACAAACATGAATATATGCATACAAGAAGATAACTTTGGTTTTCTCAATTTTCTTCCTTAAACGTGTCATTAATATGAATTGTTACACAGCTTTTTTCACTTAATATGTGTGAAACATTTTCTACTCATCACTTCAGATTATTTCTTTTAACTCTTGCATCTACTGTGTTTGGTGTATCATAAGTTTGTTGTATTTCTTGATGGTCATTCAAGTTGATTTCAGTTTTTTAAAAATATTATAAGTAATTCAGTTGTGATGCTTAAGTTTTAATTGTCAACTTGATGAGTTAGGAAGCTGCCTATTTGTAAAGCACACTTCTGGGTCTGTCTGGGTGAGTCAAAGTGTAACTTTGGGTACTATATCTGGTCCCTGTTCCCTTCCTCTCTGGTGCTGTCCCTTGCTCTGCTTCCCAGCCAATATGAACTAAGGAGCTCTGCTCAGTTACTCCCTTCCACCATGGTATTCCTTCCCTGAAGTCAACCATGAACTGAACTCTCTGAAACCACGAACCAAATGAACCTCTCCTCCTTTAAATTGTAGTTGTTGGGTACTTTTGTCCAGCAACAAGAAAGCTAACAGCAGTGATAAATTTACTATCACTTGCATATTTGCATAGTTCTGATGGTATTTCAATAGACAGATACCTAGAAGCAGGTTTGATGGTGGAATCAAAAGGTATATAGAGTTTTTATTTTAATATATATTGCAGAATCACTATTCTTAAAGGCTCCATCAATTTTTCACTTACTCAAATGTGTATGTATGTACATATATATGTATATTTGTATTGTAATTATGTACATTTTTTGCTAAGTATTTATTTTTATCTTTTGCTGAGCTGGAGAACAAAATGCAGTGTAGCCGGGTATGGTGGTGCATACCTGTAGCCACAGCACTCAGGAGAATCGCTACAAGTTCAAGGCCAGCCTGAACTACACAGCGAGACCCTGTCCCAAAAAGCCCAAATAAATAAATAAATAAATAAATGGGGTGTAAAGATTGTTTTAAGTTTGATTTAATTAGTCCTTTCGATAACCGGTACGATTAAGCTTTTTCTTGTATGCTTATTGATCCATTAGTTTTTATTTTCTGCTGCCCATTTTTTCTGTGGGATTAAGAGAAACAGTTGCCAGTACTCTGGAGTCTTTCTCCTTCCCTAGTTCATGAGAGACAGCAGGGAGTCCTGGTGGTGGTGGGAGTGTGACTTCAAGATCACTTGGTGAGTTGGGGAAACAGGAGCCAGTAACTGGCTTGCTCATGAAAAAGAGAAAGATCAGGACAGTTGGAGGAGGTGAGAAAGGAGAGTGCCTCACTGAGATTCATTTACCCTCGAATAACAGCTGGAAAAGGATGTGGACTTCTCATGGACCCAATGTGATCTCTCCAGAAGGGAATCAGCCTTGAGTCTCCTTGGAAAGCTCTTCAAGGGACTGTTTCCAGGCACGTGATGTCACCTCAGCCTCACAAGAAGCCGAGAGGGGGCAGGCAGCCGAGGAGCTGCTGACTCCTGAGAGGAACTGTGGCGAGAGAATTGCCCTGCAGTGGAAGGGTCTCTGCAGAAGCCGTCGGCGTGTCCCATAACAGACAGACTTACCAAGCTGGGGTCACCTGCGCTAGCCATGCCTGTCCCAGTCAGACAAAACCTTTCTTTACCTTCTCTCGCCTCTTCCTCTGTCTCCACCTCTCTCACACCCTAACTCTAGGAGGACCACAAACAGCTATCTGGTTAGAAAAATGTAAAACAGAGAAAAAATCAACACATACTCTTGTAGAGATTATAGATTTCTAAGGTTGGCCTCTAAAGTTGGAGGAGGATAGAAGTTTAAAATTAGAGGTGAATCTGGAAGACAGATAGCCTCTTTAATAAATGGTGCTGGAAAAACTGGCGCTCTACACGCCGAAGGTTAAAACAACACCCGTGTCTTTCCCCATGCACTAAGCTAAAGTCAAAGTGGATCAAAGATCTAAATATTAAAACAGAAACACTAAATCTGCTGGAAGATAGAATAGGTAGAACTCTTGAAGACAGAGGTATTGCCCAGGAAGTATCACAAAGAATCAACAACTGGGATCTAATCTTATTAAAAAACTTTTGCACAGCAAAAGAAACCACCAACAGAGCAAAGAGACAACCCACAGAGTGGGAAGAAATCTTTGCCGGCTATTCCTCTGACAAAGGACTAACATCTCGAATATACAAAGAACTCAAAAAAATCAGACCCCCCAAATTTAAAGACCAAAAGTGGGCAACTGAAATGAATAGACACTTCTCAGATGAAGAAGTAGAAACAGCAAATAAACATATGAAAAAATGTTCAACATCACTGGTCATTCGAGAGATGCAAATTAAAACAACCCTGAGATTCTACCTCACTCCACGAAGAATGGCTATTATCAACAAATCAGCCAATAATAACAAATGCTGGAGGGGCTGTGGGGAAAAAGGAACCCTTCTCCACTGTTAGCGGGAGTGTAGACTGGTGCAACCACTGTGGAAATCAGTGTGGAGATTCCTCAAAAAAGTAGGACTAGAGGTTCCATTTGACCCAGCTATTCCCCCTTTTGGTATCTTCCCAAAAGAATGAAAAGCATCATACCACAGAAATATATGCACACCCATGTTTATAGTGGCACAGTTTGTAATAGCCAAATCTTGGAAACAGCCCAAATGCCCATCAACAGCAGAACGGATAAAGAAAATGTGTTTTTTTATACAACGGAGTTCTACTCTGCCATAAAGAATGATAAGCTTGAGATATTTCTAGGTAAAAGGATGCACCTTGAGACCATACTCTTAAATGAAATAAATTGGACACACATGTTTAAATACTGCGTTGCTTCTCTGGTATGAGAAACTGAAAGTGTAAATAAAAACTAAAATATATTATATTGGGAAAGGGAAGAAAATGTCCAAATGGGAAAGGGAGCAAGGGAGGGGGAAAGGAACAGAGGGACAAGAGAAATAAGAAATGGAAGGAAAAAATGGAAACAAAGTTTTTGTAAATAAGGAGGGAGGAGGGATGAAGGGAAGGCAGGGGAATGGGAAAAAAAAGAAGCAACACGATATATCATGTACAGGTACACAGCCCCTATGATGAAGGTTATCACTATGTTCATCTAAAATGTACCATTAAAATAAAATAAAAAAATAAATAAATAAAACAGAAAAAAATAGAGGTGAATCTAAAATTTCAACGTTTTTAAAACAGCTACAGGAATGGCCTGAACTTTATTTGTGGAGTGAAAAAATAGGTTTGGAGAGTAGATTTGCCACAAAAACTGTGAGAAAATATCAAATTACTGATTCCAAGCATTATTATAAATGTCTTATACCTATAAACTTATTTAATCTTCACAGTAGTTCATGAGGCAAGTCACATAGTATTTGTGTCACCAGTGAGGCTCTGAGATGTGCAGTCACGACTAGTATGGAGGTGGATTTAGACTCAGGCCTTTGGCAGTGGGGCCTAGACACTCGCCTATTAGCTGACTCTCCAGAGGCTGCTCAAAACATTTCTTATTGTTTACTGAGTCAAGGGAGAAGACGAGAGGAAGGTAAGAAGGAAGAAGTGGGGAGAATAATGGAAGGGGGCGGTAATGAGAGCAGAAATAGAGATGAGAAATGAAACAACGAGAGACGATCACAATTGGCTTTGCTTGTGTGATACCCAGAGAAAACCTGCCACATCTCCAAGGAAGATCAGTATCTTCATGTAAGTGGGGCCGAGAGGAAGTTGGAGCATCTCATAGCTTTAGAACATATCTAAAACCTGCATAGTTTGGGACCAATAGAAGATATTGATCCTCCCACCCCAATTCTTACCTAATTTAGAAGCTCCATTGCTTTGGAAAGAAATTGACACTAAAAATATCTCCAGGGCAACAAATGAAATGACCTGGCAAATTTTAGTTAAACCAAAGTACTAGTACAGGAAGGTTCTCATTGGACATTGTTCTGCTTTTCCCTGGAACAGAAATCATGGTTGTGTTATAAGTGAAAATTCAACAACAGTAAGAACAAAATGACAAAAACAAAAGGAAAGATGATCTGGAGAGCTAAATTGGATAAAGAAGCAAAGTTTTAGACAATGTAATGTGTAGCTATGCACTACCAGAAGAACAAATTTAAAAATAAACCAAAGCAACAAAATGCTAAAGGTCATGAAGTGGCTTTTAAAAGCACATGCAGGGATAATTTGCTATGAATTACTTGGTGTCGAAAGATTACTAAGAACCACCTGTAATCATATACATATGTGGAGAGATGCATTCAAATGTATTTGAATGAAAAGATGACAGGAGTCATGACTTCATTTTTTTCTAGTTCTACTGGCCACCTTTGACTAATAGTATTTTTACATTTTATATTACTTTAAATCAAGAAGCCAGGAAGAGGGAAAATGTGGAGTATGATCTTTTATCTTCCCTTAAGGAGATACAATCATTAGAAGCAGGAAAGCTATTTTAGAGCACAAGTTCTCAGGAACTCCTTATATTAAAAAAAAATCGACTCCAAAGAGGTTTTGCTTTCATGTGTTATACCTATTTACTGTATTAGTAGTTTAAACTGAGAAATTTTAAAAAACCTTATGATTTTAAAAAAATTAACCATATCAATTTTTAAAGTTTTAAATTAGCATTAACATATGCAGGATTTTCAAGATGGGGAATCTGTTTATTTTGCCCAGGCTGGTCTTGAACTTGTGGGCTCAAGTGATCCTTCTACTTCAGCCTCCTGCAAAGCCGGGACTATGAGTGTGCACCACTGTGCCCAGCAATAAAAGTAAGTGTATTTTCTAAGGTAAGAAATTAGTTGGGTGATATTGTTTCACAGTCGTGCAAATTTCATTAATTTCTACCTTAAATAGTAGACAGCCAGATTATCATATCTGCTTCAGCATTTACTGTAAAATCACACGCATAGACTCTGCAAAATTCTGCCATACCGTCATAAGTAAGGAGAAATGCCTCCAGATTAGAGTAAAATAGTTCTGATATCACAGACCGTCTGAAAGGGTCTCAAGAAACCTCAAGGAATCCCAACACTATACTTTGAAAACTTCTGTCTTAGAGCAACTAATGATATAAAAAGAGGTTCTAAAGTTGCATAAGAATGCTTTCTTTTATTTTCAAACTAGGTTTTAAATGAAAAAGACACCTTTAATCTTATCAAGCGCTAATCTCATCTGTGCAAGATCACTGCGTACCAAAAATAAAATCAAAGAAATTAGGAGAAAAATGTTTCTCAAAATCATATGTAATGCCCAACGACCAACGAACGGCTAAAGAAAATGGGGTTTTTCTACACAATGGAGTACTACACTGCCATAAAAGAGGATAAACTAGAGTCATTTGTATGTAAATGGATATTCCTTGAGAGCATACTATTAAGTGAAATAAATTGGACACTTACGAGTACACATCAAATTGTTTCTCTGATATGAGAAACCAGGGATGCAAAAAAAAGATGAAGAGGTGTAATAGATATAATCTAAAAGGAAGACAATATTCTAAGGAGAGGAGCATTGAAAGGAGACGGGGAGAAGTGGGAAGGAAAAAGAGGGATAGAAAAAGGAAAGGGAATTCATGGAGAAATGTGAATGTACCTGCTGTAAATAGGGAAGGGAATAGAGGGGAGGGGCGGGGAAGAGGGGGGAGAACCAAGATACACCATGTACAGGTACAAAATAAATGTGATGAATGTAAAAAAAAATCATATGTATGCAAGGGAAATTGTGCACACACATTTTATAATACTGGAAAGATAATATTTTATTAAGATATTGTTGATTTTAGCTGTAGATAATTTATATCGTGAAGACTCAAAACGAGTAGATAAAAACACTTAGAGAAAACAAACATAGTAACTGGGTATTCTAGAATAAGCCATGTGTTACAAGTAGTCATATTTAAAGTAAACCAGAAACAAGCGAGAAATCAAAATGAAAATCTAAACAATTTGAGAGATTTATAAGATGTATGTTAGTCCAACAGTTTAATAAAGACAGAGATGATAAACCTGACAGTTTTAGTGTCCGACTACTAAAGCTTATTATCATGACAAATGGTAATCTTTAATGAAGACACTGGAAGAGCAAGTGACCAGGGATTCTCAAATCAATGAAAACTTTAATGCATAAAAAGGAGTAGGAGAAGGGAGGGTCAGAGGCAGGGAACTACAATTTACTGAATCAGATTTTAAAAGTGTAGTTTTTTTTAAAGCATGATTCAACATATAAAGTTATCTACAAAGCAGCAAAGATAGGAAACAAATATGTATTTTAAGGATTTTTACATTAATAAATTTTGTTTGGTGCCAGGGGCATATCTTTGCTGAATTCGCGTTCAGTATCACCCTAATTTTGATCAGGGGTTGATATAAGAAATAAGCATATTAAGACTTTTTTGGACACTGCTTGTGAAATACTTTTAAATGAAAGATTTTATGAGAGGTCCTTTGGGTTCGAGTGGACCATTTATTAGCCATGTGACCTTAAGCAAATTGTCTGCTTCTAACTGTCAGCTCTCTTACCTACAACGCTCACTTTGCGGGGTGCTGTGAGAGTCAGGGATGTGGTATGTAAGCATTAGCATGTTACAAGCATGCAGTAGATACTTTCCTCCATGAATTATTGCTACTAGGACTCTTATTATTGTTCCATGTCCCTTATAAAATAAATCACATTTATAAATTTTTTAGGGGGTGCTGGGGATTGAACTCAGGGTCTTGCACTTGCTAGGTAAGTGCTCTACCATTGAGCTAAATTCCCAATCCCTTATAAATTTTTTGAGATTTGGAAAAAAAAGACTTGCTTCTTCCTGAGGTGTCACAGATTACTTTGATCATAAATACTTGCTTTATTATTCATCATATCCTCCATCCTTTTTGTTGACTAAAAACTTACTTAAAAAAAAGAAGTTTCAGTTATAAGAACCTAGTTTGTGTATGTTCGTTTCTCCTTTCCTCTACTTGCTATTTTTTTTTTTACTTTGAAAGCAATTTTATATACATGTTTCATTTGATTTACCACAGATTCTTTACCCCAAGATGGTCTATAATTTGTAAATAGATAGAACACATATTATTTTTCCTTTCTTTACCTTTGAAATAGGCTTGAGTGACTTCCCTGCATATGTGCTTATAGGTTATTGTAAGAATTTTTAGAAAAGGAATGAAGTTTGCAGCAATTAGGATTTGAAACATTCTCACTTCATTTTGTCACTTATAAAACAAAGAGGTATTTGTCACTCACAGAGTTACGTTTCAAAGCTTGACATTTTGTTGATGCTCCTTTTTCCTGGGATTTTGTGTAGATTTTTCCAGAGCCACCTCTTAGGGCTACCTGGGTCTCCCCCCATCTCTCCTGCTGCCTGAGAGGCATGGCTGGTCATTCCCCATGTCTTTTCCCCTCTCTCATTCCCTCTTTCCTACCCTTCACCTTATACAGATACTTCTAGGCTGGATGTTGCAGTTATCAAAAAGAAACAAGAAAAAGAAAACCCATCACCTGCATGTTCTCTCAACCCCACAGATTCTCCTTCTGCTGTAGCTATATGCAACTATTTACTGCTCAAGTTGGCCAATTTTCCTGGAAGTGCCTCTACTCACCGATGTCATTTTCTCTCTTCTCCCTTGAACACGCTATGATCTTGTTTCTGTCCCCATCAAACCTCGGACACATTGTCTGGCTCACTGTGCTTGACCTACCTGTCATCTCATCACAGTGGCTCATGTCTCCTTTACAGCCATCTGCAGGCACTCCTGACACTGGGTGCCTGGCCTCTCTCACTTCTCTGCTGTCTCTTCCTCAGCTTCCTCAGCTCTGTCTTTCACTTGCTCAGACTCCTCTGCTTTTCTTGCGTTTCCAGGGTGAGCCCATCAAAAGCCACAAACTGCAGTGGCACTTACCCACTGTGTCCCAAATCTCCACTATCTCTGCCCAGATGTCTCCGTAGCTCTGGATTCTATACAACTTTCTACTTTACCTTCTGTTTGGATGTCTCACGTGTCACGGATTCAACTTTTCCAAAAGTAAACTTCTGGTTTACCCTAAATCTGCTCATTCTGTACTTGCATTCACAGCCCCTAATAACAGCATCCAAGGAGTAAACCTGGATTCACGTACCCTTCATCTCCTTTACCTGACCATCCAGTCCGTGACTGCGCTTGGGTCTTCCTCCCGGCCTGCAAGGCTTGATGACACAGTTCCTGTGTTGCCTTCCAGTCTCATATTCTGCCACTCTCCCCCTCATACTGTTCTAACCACAGAGTTCTTTCAGATCCTCAAAAGCCCTCATTGCTTTTCCACCCCGGCTGCTCACTCTTTTGGAACACTTCTCACTCTTCTTCACCAGGCCACGTCTCCTCACCTGTAATATCACTTTCTCGGGGGCTCTACCTGTCCTTTCAAACTGACTACCCACGTCTATGTTCCCACTGATACTTCTGTTTCTTCTTACAGCATGTGCATTTACATTCAGATGTCTCCTTCACTAGATTGAGAATTCCATGAAGACAAGGAATCCTCAGATACTTGGTTTCCTTCTAAGTGCCCGACACTAAGTATGTGTTCAATAAACACCTTTGAATGATTAATCAATAACAAAATTCCCTGTAGACGTGCATGTTGTTTTACTTTTTTAGTCACTAATTTACGGTTAATCAAAGGGTGGTAAGCTGAGCCTTTTGTTAATTTGCTATTACTCATTTGCAGTATGAGTTGTTAAACATTTTGCGCTTACATTGTGGCAGTGTATTTCTGTAGCAACATCACTTGGTTTATTTAGCTAATGTAAGGCTTTTAGTATTTGTATGGTTATAAAACATATACTATACTTGTTGGATAACAAAAATTAAACTCATGGATTTTCTCTTTTCTAGAACAATACTTAGAACACCTTTAGTCACTCCAAGGGAGTTCACTGAGTATTAGTTAGGCAAATGAATTTACATTGTCTCTCTGAGAAAAGCCAAAACCTAGTAAGAATATTTTAACTGTAAAATCGAACAGAAGAGTTTCAACTTCCAAATGACAGTTTAGGCAATTAAATAATTAGTTTTTGTTCTGTAATAGCACTAAGTTGGTAGTTATGGCTGAGCTAATTTCTTCACAGTTTTTGAGCTTGATCAGAATCTCCAATACAGTATATGCCTCAAGAGATCTTAGGGAAAGGATTTTGAAATTTCTCATTATTTTTTTATTTTTTATTACCTTCATGAAACATTCATGAACTGCGCTTGCCAGTGTAATTGATAAAAGTACTACGATGACCTAAAAGTCAAGTGGCTAAAGGAGTAGTCATGTGACCAGCTGTAATAACACATTAGGCAACTAGTAATAACACTTGGCAAGCTAATGGCCACCGTTTGTCAATGGAGGTCCCCTGCTGGACTCCAATAAGGACGCAAGATGACCAAGCCTGCCACTGACTCTGCAGTTAAGCTTTAGGCCTTGACTGTGGCCTAGAAGTGGCTGGGTAAAGTGAGGCCTTGCTATGAAATGCTTACTGGGGTAGCGATGTCACGGGGAAAACTAACAGGAAGCTGGCAAAGCAGGTAATTACGAATGCTGCCGGTAAGCGAAATCTGGGATGCCAGATTAGGGAAGTACACAGGAGAAGATGTCACGACTCTAGTTCTTGTTTTTGATTGTCATATGAGTCTTCTGCCTTACTAAATCAGTATGGAGAAACACAGGCATTTTCAACGTGTTAGAAATCCATTTCCTTGTCTATTCACGTATGTGCATCTCATAAAACTTTACTAAATACCATTCTAAGAATGAACTGTATGGCAGAGGTGGGAAATACCATTTTATCTACAATATTTTCCTCAGAACCTACAATATCACTCAATTACGATTTTAATGAGATATGTTGCATTCACTAGCAATCACTATGTGAATGGTTAGCACTTTAAATTAGGCATCAGGCAAAAAAGGCAATGAAAAAGCCCTGCGTCCCGATGCAAACAGACAAATCTCATGCTGGCAGAATACAAGTGTATGAGGAAAACCGAAGCGATGTACATGTAGTCAACAAATGAATCAGTACATAGACATAACTGTTGTGTGTGTATATATAGAGAGAGAGAGAAAGAGAGAGAGAGAGAGAACCAATGCACATTATGAGGTATCTACCCAAGTGTATACTAAGAATGTTTAAAGAGTATAAACATGTGATCGATTCATTTTTTCATTTCTTAGTTTTCAGAAAAGACGACATTTTAGGGAAGGCTATGGAATGGTCTGATTAACTAAATGGGGTGATAGTGAGGAATTAACAGATAGATTGGGAAAAGGTGCAAAAGTGATCTGTACTTACAGAGAAAGAAATGACAAGTTTTTGTAAGGGAAAGACATCACGTTAGGCACCAAATAAATGAGAGGAACTCCTGAGTCCTCATTATCTAGTCAAGCAGGGTCAGGAGATCGTGAGTTTGTTCCCAAAGAGACTTCACCTTGTGTGGAGAATCTGACTAGGCAGGACTGAGGATAGATGGGGAAGTCAGGCCACCCCCAGGCAGAGATAAGTCAGCCTTTCTACAAGGCTGAGGAAGCCGGAGTGACAGTATTAAAGATCACTGTGCTTTAAACTGTAGCACATGTTCTAAATATTTAAAAAGAAGAGTGGATGTTTGGCGTGTACTGGAGAAAGCAGTTTTTAGGTGTAAATAAAAGATATATCAAATGTCAAAAAGTAAAAATATGTATATAGCCTTCAAAAATATTTATATATACAGATGTATAAATGATTCCTGAATCAAGTATGCATTAAAGTAGAATGCAGAGTTAAAAAATAAAAGAGAGAAAAGCTCCAAACTTATCTTACCATTTAGTCTTTTAAAAAATGCAATCATCAAAAGCTCAAATTCTCTTTTAAAGAGATTAAGATAATACGGCTGCTCGGAATTCAAGGGGTGTCTAGACATGTAATTAGACTCTCTCTATGGTCCTAACAAAAACTGTGTCACTGTGTAATGAAAGCGACTACTATGAAAGCTACATAGTAATTTAGTTTAATTATAGCTGTGTGGTGTTTGATGGGCTGTGTGTGGTTAATTGATAATGTCTCAGGAGTTGGTAGAAGGAAGTTTGAATCCCTTTAAAATTCTAACAGGACAAAGAAGAACCAGTCATTGAAAAAAGAAAACAGTATTCTGGTTACGGTTCTCCTGTAGAGGAGAAAAATTAAACTGCATGAATTTGCTCTTCTCTACAGCTCAGAAAATTTAGAATCACTATATGTAAATTTAAATAAAATGACTATTCCATTAAAATGACTATTCCATTTTTTACTCACATCTGCATTGTAGATCTGCCATCTCTATTGACTTTATCATTGACCTCTACTCTATGATGGCCTCAGATCTGTCCAAAGGATAGATGAGAACCACCTCCCATGACTAGACCAACAGGCCTGGCTAGCATTGTCTGCTGGGGATCTGTGGAAAGTCATTCTCCATCTCACATCCCAGGATCACAGGAAGCCACTTAGGAGAGGTAGCCAAGACTGAGCCTCACAGGCATCCTTACCTATCTCAGAGTCATCCTCCGTGCATCCTTTCTCCTCCTTAGCCTCAACCAAACCAGATTAGTAGCACCAACTCTTATCCATTCACTTCACTCATCTGTTCTTTCACTTACATTATCACTGCTTAGTACAGTCTGTAATGTTCTCTACTAGTACCGCACTGTTATATTTTTTAACTCCCATCCATCCCTATACCTAGGTCATCTTTCAAGATAACATATGAACTCATGCCAATCCTTAATCTGAAAATAAAACAAATCACTTTAAGGGCTTCTCATTGCAAGCTAAAGTCTAACTTCCCCAGGATAAAAATTAAAAGCCCCCTAAAATTCTCTAATTTGCAGCTGTGGGACGATTCTGATCATGTCTAAGGCATACAACCTTATTATCTATTCCTTTCATGCTGTGCATATTCCCACTTGGTTGCCAAAATGTATTTTCTACAAATTCTGGAAGTAGTATTACTCATTCCCCACACTATTCCAGAATTTGCCACTTTTCCATCTAGAGGCAGAGCAGAATTCTCTTTCCTTTGAATCTGGGTGGGAAATAACTTGCAGGTAACCAGGAGAACGCAGAGATAATGAGAGTGACTTCTGAGGTTAGATGTCCAAAGTCAGTGCAGCTTGTATCTTGTGTGCTAAATACTTGTTTTTGGATACCTGAGCTACCTGGTAAAAAATCCTGACTGTTCTCAGGGCCATCATGTTGTGTCTTGGCTGTCATGGGTAAACCACGTATAAGCCCTGTGCTCTTCTCAAAGTTCTTACCCCAAGACTATTTAAGTGCAATAAGATGGTTGCTTTAAGTTGCTAGGCATGAGGATAGCTTGACAACATAGCAACAGTAACTGGAAATTTTACAACCCGGATTAATAACACTTTCTCTATGTAACATTACTTCAACTCCAGTACAAAGTGAATTGTTTTCTCTACTTTCCATTGCATGTTTTCACATCCTTAGGATGGTCTCATAGTTAAGCTTGTGCTTATCTTTCAAAGTAAAAGACACATTCCTGGAGAACAGGCTTTGTCTCATTGGTTTCTTTGTACCTATGGGATCTAGGAATAAGGACTGGTGTACAGTAAGTTTTCAACAAACGTTTACGAAGTAAATGCAGGGAAGAAGGAGTGAATGAACGATCAGAATTATGAGTAGACATCAAAGAACAGATACAAAACCCCAAAGAATGGCTAGAATTCACTTGGAGGTCTATCACTTATTTATGCTTAATAAATGTTTATTAAATAAATGATAGGATGACTTGACAGGAAAGCTCTTAGTATGTTTTGTCAGAATAGATGCCCTATGTCTACCCCTGCTGACAACCTCGTGTGGTCTGTATTCCAGAAACTTAGGAAACACAACTTAGCTTGTTCTGAGTTTGTGCAATATCAAACTGCTCGTGGATGTAGGCTGGAAAGTGAAATAAAACACAAACTGATCAGTTCTCTTGTGTACTGCACAACCAGGTTTACTCTAGTATTCAGGTCTACTAGTGATGCATTGTTGAAGGTTGTGTATGTTTGATAAGCTCATTTCCCCTTCGTATTTTGCAAGCTATTTTGTTTGGAATATCAGCTTCTTAAGATTTTTTTTCAGTACTTTGCTGATGTCATCCCACTCTCTTTTTACTTTACTATTCTTGATGCGAAATTTGCTGCTGACCTTGTATTTTTTCCATTGATACAGTATTAGGCCTTGTGTCTGAGGAATAGTTGGCAAAAATTATTTCTCACTCCGTAGGTTGTCTTTTTCCTCTGTTGGCTGTTTCTTTTGCTGTGTAGAAGCTTTTTAATTTGACATGATCCCATTTGTTGATTTGTGGTATTATTTCCTGTCCAATCGGGCTTTTGCTCAGAAAGTTCTTGGCTACGCCTATGACTTCAAGCATTGTACCTGTCTTATCCTCCAGCAGGTTAAGTGTTTCTGTTTCAATAGTTAGTTCTTAGATCCATTTTGATTTTAGTCTGGTGCATGTTGAGAGGTACGAGTCTAGATTCAGTCTTCTGCGTGTGGAGATCTAGTATTCTCAGCAGCATTTATTGAAGAGGCTATCTTTCCTCCAGTGTATGTTTTTGGTCCCTCTCTCAAAGATCAAACAGTTGAATGTTCTGCATCATGTATTCTGCTGCACTGATTCTATTTCTGTTCATTATTTTTCCCCTGGTTTTTTGCATGCCTTATAATGTTTTACTAGAATTGAATTTTATCTTGCTGGTTGCTGGATAAATACAGACATAAAAATTTTGCATTATTTTAAAACATGGATCTGGATGGAGTTAAGTTACATTTCTTGGGAGTAGCTTGATCCTTTAATGTCTTATTTTTAAGCTTTGTTATGTCTGTCCACTCTGTGTGTTGGGAACATAAACTCCTCTTATCTGTATGTGAGCTTCATGCATCGTTCTCTCTAACCTGTGGTTTTTTCCCCAGCTGTGGACTGCTTTCCCACATTTGGGTGCTGGTCAGTACTCTGCTGAGGTTTTGAGAGGTGGGGGCTTCTGTAACTCTCTAGAGACCTCTCCTTGTGCAGTCTTCTATTGTTTGCACTCTGCTCTGTAAACTCTATTGAGACAGGATCTCACTCAGACCCTGTCTTATCTGGCTCCTTGTGCTCCAAGGCTCCCAATCCTGCCCTCTCTCTTCAGGGAGACAGCATGGATCCTCCTGGCTTCTTGCTTCCCTAGTTGTGGCCTTGAAGCACTCTTCAGGCAATTGTAGCCTTCATACCATTTTCTTCTCTTTCTCAGGGATTACTGTCCCGGCCTGGTTGATGTCCAAAGTCTAAAAACCTCATTTTAAATACAGCTGACCTTCTTTGGGGTAGTTTCAGGGAAAAGGATAAATAAATTTCCTTTTACTTCCTCTTGTCCAGAAGCAGTTGTTGATGTTACTTCAGATATTTTAATGTTTTCTAAAAATGTTTCTTATACCTAAAATTGGAACTTGTTCCATATGTGAAATCTTTTCTAACTGATTATTACCGCATTTTCCTGGCAATAAGACCTAACTGGAAAATAATCAGCCTTGAAAACTAGAGATCAAAAATGCCAGCCCCCACCCGCCTGTCCTTGCCTTACCTACCTTATGGAGTAGCCACCGAGCAAGAGAATAGTGATGGCAGGTAAGGCAAGTTTGTCAGGTTTCTAATAAAAATTGATTTCAGTTTGTCCCTTGGCTAGTAAGAATTTCTTCTCTTTTTGTGGAAGTATTTGAGTACAGTGCCATATGTGAAATGAATGTGAAGTTGTGGAGGCGTAAAGCATAAAAATAATCTCAAGAAAATTAAAGTGCTTGGTAATACTTGGCTGAGAGATAATCCTGCCAACAATTATTAAATCTATAGAATAATTGGATCAAATCAGGCATGGTGGTGGCATGGCTATAATCTCTGCACTTTGGGATGTTGAGGCAGGAGGCTTGCAAGTTCAAGCTCAGTTGAGGCAATTTAGAAACTTAGTGAGACTCTGTCTCAGAATAAAAAAGATACAGAAAGGGATGGGGATGTTGCTCAGGATGAAATCTCTGAGTTCAATCCCTAGTACTAGAAAAAGAATTAGTTGGATCAATGTTTAAAGAATTATCTTAGGCTATATTTTTTCAAGTAAAGATGAATTACCATTTTAATATTCTATTTATACATTTATGAAGCAAATCTTTTAAGATTTATAAATACGAAATGAACACTTACCTTATTAAAAACATGCTAAATAAATGAAAATTATAATTAGCATGTAAACATATCACTAAAGCAACTTGCTTAAAGAACTGATACTAGGAAGTATTTTTTTTTGTTTTGTTTTGTTTTTAATTTTTTTTATTATTTTTACCAAGAACATGTATTGGTACATTGTATACATAATGTTCATAATCAACATGGTTATTTTGTACCTGTACATGATACATCTTGGTTTTTAGGAAGTATATTAAAGGTTATTAATTTTCAGATACTAGCCACAACACAAATAGTTCACTTAGTAATTAAAATACTATTGCATCGTATGGTGACTATAAATAACAACAATGTAATGTACATTTCAAAAAATAGGAAAATGGTTTTGAAAGTTTTAACCTAAGAAAATGACAAATATTTGAGGAGATAAGCATGTTTAACCTGATTAAAACATTATACAACATATAATTCTACTGAATATGATTTGTATCCCATTAATATACACATTTTTTGTTTTTATATAACAGCTAAAATTAATTAAAAGATACTTCAAACAGATGTTTCTGAAAATGACATAATAAACTTTGCCTGTGTCTTTTGGTTATTCAGAGAATCTCTATATTCTATGACAATCAAAATGTCTTTTATTCCTTGTGGAAAAAAGTGATCAAAAATATCTATTATGTTCTGTGATATTTCCTTTAAAGAGGCTGGAATGTAATTTTATCAAAACTTCAAAAGATTAAATATGTTGAAATTACTTCTAGGTATTAAGAAGTTTCAGCTCATGTGCTTTAAAAACATCAAGTTAGTCTACACTAAGTGGGAAATTAATTTGTATTACATTATAATAATTCTAGACAGTCAAAAGTACCTTAAGGGAGGTGCTTTTAAAATCATTTTTGAAGAATAACTCTAGAAATCCTAGAGCCTGTCTTACATTTAGAAGATTATTTGGAGTTGGAAGCCCAGACTTCAACATTTCGAATGCATGGGCAGATAACATATGTGAGCCAAACTCATATTTAGCTGCTTTTTAATAACTTTTCTGTGGTACTATATGAAAGACACTATTCTAGTGATTTCTCAAATATATTACTCCAAATTTATTACCTCCACTTTACACATAAAGAATAATGTGCTCCAGTTTACACAGCTGAACTTTGAAAAGAACTGGAGGACAAGATCTTAATCACACAGGCAGGGAACAGCGGAAAGTTCTACACGAAATGAAGTCATCATATCCTGCCTCCAAAGCTTTGCACAATATTTGAGCTAACTCATAGGGCTTTCACGTGTAGTTACTCAGCAATTTATTTTCAAGTGTTTGATGTTAAAAGTGAAAGAAAACCCTTCAAAGGTCTAAAGCAATTCTAGACAGAAACTCTAGAAGACCAGTCTTCTTCCCTATGTCAGAAAAATCAGGGGGCATCACAATCCCTAACCCGAAACTATACTACAAAGCTTCTGTGATAAAAACAGCATGGTACTGGCAAAAAGACAGACCTGGGGATCAATGGAATAGAGTGGAGGATACAGAAACAACCCCAAACACACTCAAATACCTCATCTTCGGCAAAGGAGCCAAACACTCTCACTGGAAGAAAGATAGCCTCTTTAATAAATGGTGCTGGAAAACTTGGCTTGCCACATGCCGAAAACTAAAACTAGATACATGTCTCTTACCATGTACTAAATTAAAATCGAAGTGGGTCAAAGATCTAAACACTAAAACAGAAACATTAAATTTACTGGAGAATAGAATAGGAAGAACCCTCGAAGACATAGGAGTAGGAAAAAAATTTATGAACAGAACCCAGACTGCATGGGAAATAATACGAAGAATCAGTGCTTGGGACCACATCCTATTAAAAAGCTTTTGTACAGCAAAATAAATCACCAGAGCAGGGCGAAAACCCACAGACTGGGCAAAAAATTTCACCAGCTGTCCCTCAGACAATGGTCTGACCTCTAGAATATACAAAGAACTCAAAAAAATCAAACCTCCCAAACTTAAAGACCCTATCCAAAAATGGGCATCTGAAATGAATAAACATTTCTCAGATGAAGAAATTAAAATGGCACATAAATACATGAAAAAGTGTTCAATATCACTGGTCATTCGAGAGATGCAAATCAAAACAATGTTAAGATTCCATCTCACTCCAGAAAGAATAGTGATTATCAAAAAATCAACCAGTAACAAATGCTGGCGGGGCTGCGGGGAAAAAGGAACCCTCCTCCACTGTTGGTGGGAATGTGGATTGGTCCAGCCACTGTGAAAATCAGTATGGAGATTTCTCAAAAAAACTACAACTGGAGGTTCCATTTGATTCAGCTATTCCCCTACTGGGGATCTTCCCAGAAGAATTGAAATCATTGCACCACAGCGATAGATGCACAACGATATTTATAGCAACACAATTTGTAATAGCTGAATCCTGGAAACAACATAAATGCCCAACAACTAATGAATGGCTAAAGAAGATGTGGTTTTTCCACATAATGGAGTACTACTCTGCCATAAAAAAGAATAAGCTACAGATATTTGTAGGTAAATGGATGTACCTTGAGAACATACTCTCTTTTTTTTCAGATTTTTAAAAATTTATTTTATTTTAATGGTACATTTTAAATGTACACAGTGATAACATTCATCCTAGGGGATTTGTACCTGTACAAGATAGATCTTGCTGCTTCTTTTTTTTCCCCATTCCCCAACCCTCCCTTCACCCCCTCCTCTCTCCTTATTTACAAAAGCTTTTGTTTCCATTTTTTCCTTCCATTTCTTATTTCTCTTGTCCCTCTGTTCCTTTCCCCCTCCCCCTCCCTTGTTCCATTTCCCATTTGGACATTTTCTTCCCTTTCCCAATATAATACATTTTAGTCTTTATTTACACTTTCAGTTTCTCACACCAGAGAAACAATGCAGTATTTAAACATGTGTGTCCAATTTATTTCACTTAAGAGTAGAGAACATACTCTTAAGTGAAATAAATCAGACACTCATGAGTATACACTGAATTGTTTCTCTGATGTGAGAAACCATAGTGTAAATAAGGACAAAGAGGTGTAATAGATATAATATAAAAGGAAGATAATATTCAAAAGAGAGAAGCTCTAGAAAGAGAAGGGGGGAAAGAAAGAAGGGACACCAAGGAAAGAAAGGGGAAAGGGACGAATGGAAAAATATAAAAATATATATATATAAATAAACCTGCTATAAATAGGGAAGAGGGGAACAGAAGGGAACGGTGGGGAAGGGGGGAACCAAGATACATCATGTACAGGTACAAAATAAATATGATGAATGTGAGCATTATGTATACAATGTACCAATACATGTTCTTGATACAAAGTTAAAAAAAATGGATACTGGAAATCCCTTTTTTTTGAAAAAAGAAATACAAACTAACAGAAAAGAAATACAATGTAAGCATCAGAGAGGGAATATGACATTCATCCACTAATTCTGCCTCTTTTCCCATCTCATTCCCTCTGGGGTGCTGGTACTCTGTTGCCTGGGATTCAGAAGGAATAGCTTTTTCTGTCTTGACTTGGGCTCATTTTAAGAGAACTGTGATCTTTTTAAGAGGATAGGGATCTTTTTCTGTTGGTTTCTAGGTAGTAGACCAACGTTTAGAAAAAATTGCTGCATTTAGAAAAAGTGCAAGTATAACACAACATTTGGTAAACAATAAATGATCTCCTGTTAATCAGATACACACAACCCACTGGACCATCCAATGTGAGGATACCCACACTCACCTGACAGATTTAAGCCAAATTAAACAACATTAAGATTTTTGTTAACTACAGCATCATGCTCTATGGTACACATGTGATTTTTATAAAACATTCAATATTAAAAATAGCACTGTAGTCTTTAACTAACGCCTGTATTTCTCTCTGAAACTGGAGAGTCTTAATCTAAGAATCAGGGTATTGTAGGATGGATAAGTGACTTCGATCTGTTTTATGTATCAGGAGGTAAATATTAAGTATGGTGAATCTTGCATTCTTTACCAGGTAAGGTAAGTTAAAATAATTTTCATAGTGAAATCTCTGGACAACACACATGTGAAGGATGACTACATTGTTATTTCCCATCTGTGAGGCCTATGTTCTTAAATTAAGCTAAATAAAAATTCACTCTAAGAGACTATCCTATCTTATGAATTTTTACACAATAAAATTTAAATTTTCTTTTGGCTCTAAACACTGCAGAATTCTTTGTTATTAATATTGATTAGGTGAGACCAACAACAACAAAAAAACCACACCCTTTCAACATCACATCATCTGGTGAGATTAATAATAACATAAAACCTGAAAAGAAAATGCATGGGAAGTCTTTCCAAAGAAAACTTGGAGTATTTTATAAAAATAATTTGTTAGGAATTTTCAAGTACTTCCTATATGAATATTAGATGTTTCAGTTATTTCAAGGATTCAAGGGTCAAAAATTTAAAAATTCAATCATTCCATTAAACACCAGACTTCTCTTTAAAATTTCCAGTATGGTCAGATTAAACAACATTATAAAAAAATCTAAGCCTTTAGAACTCATTTGAAGAGATTCAGAGTTAAAAGTCCCGAGGTGGTAACAACATAGAAATGTAATCTTAAAACCAAATTCGCTGCATATAGTACACTTTTTGGCCGTGTATATTCTCTAAGAATGCAAATATGTTTTATGGGAAATAAGATTTTATTGAAATGCAAAGCTAAGAGGTTTTCTAATATACCCTTCAATGCTGAATGATCATCTTCTACTGTATTGGTTGCACTTGTTGGAAGAAGCATGCTACTTCCTTTTAGCCTATCTTTCTCATCATTGCTGGTACTTAAGAAAAGTTGGATGAATGAAGAAAATTCTGAACTCCGACAAGCTGTGTGCTCTTAGTTACTCTACCTGTAGCTAGACTCAACTTTGAAGGAAAAAAAAAAAAGATCTTTTCTACAAAATACTGTGGGAGGAACTGGTAGGGGCTTTTGTTTCGAAAGCAAAGAAAACTACAATGTCTGAGAGTCAGCCTAGTCATGGGCAAGGTCTAGAACCATCGTGTCAAGTATGAGTCACCCGAAAAATCAGTCCGCTGGGGGCAGGGGCACTATATTTTATGACCCACGAAACTGCTGTAAATTGGCAATTACATGTGAGGAAATACAATTGAACAGATGTTGAATCTGGCTACAGATCCATGGATACATCTACACAGTCTCTTACCATAGACTCACATCAGGCATGCTCGATTTTTGATTATTCCATCATTCCAAATATTGACCAAATTAGAATTACGCACCCAGAAGAGGTACACCTGTGGAACTAATGCCATTCCTACCTGCTCCTGTCCTGAAAAGAATAGATTAAGCAACTATACATTATTCACTTATTTGAGACAGATTTAATTTTTAAATTATAGCAAGCGAAGTGATTGTCTCTTGTTATACTGAATAGGTAGTTTCTTAAAACTGAATACAAGAGTAAAAAAGCAGAAGAAACTATAAACAGGCACACCTGCTGCTGCAGTACACCTGGGTCCTTAACAAAATGTTTGACTTTTTTTCGACTGTGTGATTTTTCTAAATGGCTGCATCTCACTTGTCTTGTTTCATTCTTAGCCCCTGAATTCCTGCCACGTTTAGGCCTCTGTTCATCTGTATCTGTGGCTTTTGGCCCAGTGTAGTTTATAGCAGAGTGTGGTAGTGGGAGAAAAACAGCAGAAGGATGAAAGATATAAATCATCTTTTATTTTGGGTTCTAATCTTCGTTCTACCATGCTCCAGCCATATGATCTTAGAAAAGTTACTTAGTCCCTCAGAATTTTAATTTTCTCACCTGTGAAATGAACCTATGTAATGATTCTGATGGCCTAATAGATGTGAAGATTAAGTGAAATTATTTACATAAAATTTTTTTTTTGTTTTTTTTGTGGTGCCGGGGATCGAACTCAGGCCCTTGTGCTTACAAGGCAAGCACTCTAATCACTGAGCCAAATCCCCAGCCCCTTTACATAAAATTTTTAGCTGAAGTTTATTCCACAGAAGGTACCTAATAACTCTTGGTAGTGATAGCTGAGATTACTTATTACTGAGATGGACATCTGTTCTCTGCCACATGTGTTCCAGTTATACATCCCTCTCAAGGGTCTGTCTTCTTGGAGTCTTTCTAGTAGAATAGAGCAGACCGTTCAGCCCCTATACTAACCGGCCCAACACATGGGTAGGCAGAAGAGAAGAATGTTGTGAATCTGCCTGTAGTGAAGCCCTCCCTCTGTGACATTCAGCTTACAGTGACATTTCTGGAATCGTGCAGGATTCAGAGCCATTAAGTTTTGAATGTAGCTAAGTTTCTGTAAGAGTAATTTCACAGGCAAAAGTTATGAAGGTAATTTAAAATTTAGATACTATGGTTATGGATCAGTTCCCATATTCAAGGAAACATTTCAAAGGATACATTACATTGCTAATCAGAACGTGTAGCACGTTCAGCATATTATATGTAGGTATTTAAGTATTTCAAGTTTAAATTTTGAGAAGTAGAAACTAGAATGCAAAGTGTATTTGTGAAAATAATGTTTTCAAAGTGGATTTCCCCTGTACCTATCATTTCAAGTTCAATAACATTAGATGTCTTTCCCAAAATGTAAGGGAATATGTCATGTCTCTTTATTTTGATTTTAAAAGCTGTTGTGTTACATGGAAGGTGCTGTCCTATGGAGTTGGACTGGCGTTACTGTTTTCGAAAGTAATGTGATTTAACATTTCTTGAATTATTGAATATATTTGGAGTCCTATTGTCTTTTAGAAACCATGCATTTCAGTCTAGTTCTAAGATATTTTCAGTACTTAAAACTGTGTGAACCTAAACGAATTTTAGTAACTAATTAGATTCAAGCCAAGATTATATTGTGCCTGTTCTGTGCAGCTAATACAAAGGAGGATATGGATGGTAGAGGAAAGGATGATAGATACAGATGAACAAGTCATTCCTAGTCTGGAGATAACCCAAACTACCACAGGAGAAAATCTATGTAGAGTTAACCATAATACAGAATTGTGAGTGCTGCACACCAAGTGGTACAAATTGCCATGGAAGAGCAGAGAAGAGAGAATTTGTTGAAAATTTGAATTTATATCTTTCAGGAAGAGAAAAAGATAAAAATAAAAACAAATGGATTCACCTGGCTTCAGAAGGCGAGGCAGGGCTTTAGACTGAGGGTAGCTTCTTTCCGCATTTATCTGAGAATAGGCCCGTGAAGTCACTTAATTATATAAAACCGTGATTCTGCATTGAACAATTTTAATTCAAATTTAAAGTTTTAATTTGGTTTCTGCAACCTTTTGTTATTGTGTTAAGCTTCCTTATCATTTATGCAAATACCTAAGCACAGCTTAACTTTTATTTCAAGCTGGGTATTTATTAACAACTTGTTCAGCGTAAGTGGGCTTCAGTGTCAAAATACACGAGACTTTTGAGTAAACAAAGTACACACTTCAAAGAGCTCTCTGCCGTGCCCTTTTAATGTTTTTCTAAAAGTACGTCATTACTCTGTATTTTGAAGACATCTCCTCCTGCTTTTGGATCTTGTAATATTCTATTGTCTTTTTTAAATCTAAACTTAATTAAAAAGGGGCTGATTGAACTCCAGTATCATGCGAATAAAAGAGACAAGTGGGTCCTCTTTGTGAACATCAGCCTCTACCTCTTAATTATGTTTTGAAGGTTCAGTGAACTCACTCTGGTCACATTCCCAGCTGCCTGCAGTTTTCTCGGTTGCAATTTGGCTGCATAGAGGAAAAGTCATCTCCTGCTCCACACGGCTACGAGGGGTTATTCCTCAACAGAAATTTGGAGCAATCTGCTATCTTCTCTTGCCCAGAACATTCCTTAAGAGTCAGCCCAACCTACCTACCGTCACATTTAAGGATCTGTTATCGACTCTTTCACATCACAAGATTTAAGCGCAAGCTTAGTTCTGGGAGAGTCAGAGTCATCAGACTTGACTCTCAGAGAAAGCTGCTCACATGAAATAAGACACCCAATGTCAGCTCTCTGTCTGTGGGCCACACATCTCAGTACCAATGGCGAGGATGTCTTAGTCCCCTCCTGTTTGGTTCTTCTGTCTTGACTTAGGACCCACCTTTGCTTTGTTCGATGGTGACCCTTTGTAGCATTGGGAACTTTGTTGACAAACACTTCTTGTTTCTAGAGGTGACAGCGTTTTGCATTTTTTTAATTGAACACAATAAAAAAAATCTGAGAAAAGAAAATGAAGCCCCAATGGGTAGCTTCTTTCTTAATCTGGAAAAGCCAACACTTTGATTCTGTACATCGCCACTTATACCTAGAAAGCATAAGGCTATCACTAACAGGAAATAAGACTTCTGTTGATAACAGAATATTACAGCATTGTCTGAATGCTCTCCTCCCGACCCAGAAATAACATGTATTAGATGCAAATATTGTAGAGAACTGTCGGTTTTTCAGTAATACACCTGAATTACCCACTTCCAAAATTTAAAAAAAAAAAATTACTTTTTATGGTTCAAAGACATCAAAAAAGCAGATTCACATCATTCCATGTAATCCAAATTAGGTCACCATTCCCTCAAGAGAGGGAATACTTCAGCTGTTGGGCAAACAACTGTTACTAGAGAGAAGAAATACATTTTATAAATCAATAATCAATGAAAGAACAACATAGAAATAATTAACTGGAGTTTAATCTTTGCTACTCTTTACCACCTGTGGGGAGAAACAAGCACAGAAAGAAATGGTCACAGTTCACATTCGAGTAGCAAGACTTTGGTATTTCTCTTGCAGGGATCCTTTTCTAAGAGAGGATCATTGCCGTGGATGTGTTTCCAGCCTGAGAGCCCCGGCCTGGTGGCCAGCTGTGGGCAGGCAGAGCTGCTTTCACACAAGTTACAGCCACCTACAGAAAGCAAGATCTGTCCTCAAAGGGAGCCCACCTTGGGGAGTAGAATTCTTTGTCTGGGATTTCAGTTTTTAGAACATTCAATGTCACAGGTACAGAATACAAATATGTGTAATACAGGGTTGGGGGAATAAAAAATAGGCAAATTTATCACTTCAGGTAAGTTTGTTTCTTAATACAGGTACTACAGAGCGAGGGATATAACTCAGTGGTAGAGCATTGCCTAGCAACTCCAGCACTGTAAAACCGAATAAAACATTGTGATAATATTCTTTCTCTCATAAGCAATACACACTCGCTTGGGATGAACAGTTTTAGATGGAACTAAAATGTGTAACCTTAAAACTTTATTTCCTCAGAACTTGATTTCCTACCTTTATCTTTCTTTTTGTTCACATTAATATTTGTAGATCATTTATAGAAATAGAAACAATGCACACCTTTTCTGACTTCAAAAAAGCACCGTGCGTACTTCTCTACTATTACGTTTTGTTTCCTTTTCTTTCATGCTGCCACTTAACTAGACACTGTTTCCTACTCTGACTTGGGGTCATCCAATTCTTCTGCTCCAAGGTTGATCGTTCTGAACCTCCTTAGTTTATTCTCTAATCAACAAAAACCTGGCAGAATAGCTGAGAATGAACTTCTGAAGTCTTTAATGCAAGGATAGCACACAAAATTCGGGTCATTATCTATTCAATCACCTCATGCTCATGACACTTGAATAGGATTTGCAAAAGTGAAGTCCTGTTATCTGCATGTACCTTGTTCTAGATTATTTTTCATTTTCTCCAGGGCTTCATATATGCAACTTTCATAAATACTAACAGTGAAGATCCAAGGGGAATTCTGGGCTTAGTTGATTAGCACATTTCATTCACAGACTTGAAAAGCAGGCCCCTTTGTGTGTGGGGGGAGACAGAGGGAGATTAGAGGGAGAGTGTTCATTTCTTGATTGGACCTTCTAACAGCCTCTTAAATAGCCTTGCGGCTTTTTGACTTCATGCTGCCCTCGGGTTGGTAGCCTACCAGCAAAAGTTCCTCCAGGGCTCCTCACTGGCACGATCACCTGCAACCTCCTTAGTAAGTCACCCAAGGCCCTTGAGACAGGCCCTTTCCTCTCCCTCCTGCTCCAGTTCTTAGCATACATACTTTGCTTTCTAGCAAGACCACTTTTACTCCATCATGTTCCCTGGAAACTTGTATGAGAAAAGGAGTATTTCTGGAATTTGTTTTCTTTCATACTGGCTGCCTGAGAGACAATGCTTTTTTCTTTTAAACCACAATTTAGTGAAAACTTCCTCCAGTGAGGTCTTTCTGACTCAGTTTCTCCCTACACATACCAAATAGGTTTCTTTTTCTGATACTTTTGGGTCACTTGTGACGATGTGTCAGTTTGACTGTCTGCCCAGTGTATTGGTGAAATTCTTGATCTCTGTGTTGCAGGGCCTAGAATAGAGTCTGGAACAGACCAGAAAACTGGTTGAACCAAATTGCTGAGATTATTCAATATTTATAAAACCTGTAACCAACAAGAACTATTTAGAATATAATCATGAATGTACTACTTTACGTACAGTAGTTAGAAAATTCCTATATATGTAGTACAGAATTTATTGGACTCCCTTGGGAATCAAGAGGAGACTACACAGAAATAATTTGGTAAGCTTTTGATACTATTATTGTTGCTGAAAATGATGTGCCAAGGCATTCAATAAAAAAGATATTCCTCTCCTCAGCTTAGAAATTGTTTTCCAGATCCCTAGTTTTCCAATATCGACTTATAATTTCAAAATGTTGATTAGTTTTCTGCTCCAGAATTTTTCTGATAAGATAGCTTGCTTTTATTGAGCCACTTGTCTACTTTATTATATGTTTGTAAACAAAAACATTGGAGCATGAGTAGAAATATTTATTATTTATTTTCTGCTAACTGTGGTCTCTGAATTCTTGATAAAACTATATAGTCATGTTTACTTCTTACTGGTAAAACTATCAGTATAATATTTCAATGTTTTGACCCTTGTATTAATTAAATTAATCCTCCAGAGATCAGTCTTCAAATTTGAATAACAATAGCTAAAATCTTACCAGAAAAAATGCAAACATCATAGGAACTGACAGATTTCAAACAAACAAGAAAAAAAAAATGCTACATTTTCCATTTTATTCTCTCATTGCTTAACTGAAGTTGCAAACCTTTTTGTAGAGAGCAAGTGGACCAGAGAAGGAATGATATTCACAGAACCAAAGAACAAATGTCAGAAGCAAGCTTATTTTTAATAGCCTTAAATCTCATTGTCCCTTCAAATCATACTTAATCCTGATTTAGCAGTGTGTGGGTGTGTGTTTGATATTCAGTGAAACTCAATTTTTGGAAATTTGTGGAACCATAATCTTTTTATTTCCAAATTTCCCAAAACTGCCCTTTGTGGTATGCTTAGATGGATGGAAAATTATACTACAGAATCAATAAGATACAGTCAAAAATTTATTTAAGAAGGACTTCAGGATCTTATTGTTTCAAGTAACAGGATATACAACTTAAAGTGGCAGCAATATTGAGAGACTCTTATGATCCTCTATGAGATATCAAGTGGGAAGAAAATTCTAGTGGTGTCATCATTTTTTTCAGTCTTCAATAAAAGTTACAGTTCTCTTCATAATTACAAGACAGCAAAATCAATTCCCAGCATCACATGCAGACCCATGTATGGCAGTGAAAAAAGATAGCTTTTTATCACTTGGGTTACCTTTTAGTCATGGAACACTTTTCCCACAGCACATAAGTATACTTATCATCAAAATACATGGGGCAGGATTGGGTTACATCCCTTGCCCTAGCTGCAAGAGAGGCTGGGAGAGACCTTCTGGGATTTTTCATTTTCCTAGAAAGGATCTCCCAACAAGGAGTATGAGGTTGGAGTGGGAGATCGCTTTAACACATCAAAGTAAAGTTGAATTATACAGTACTTAGTAAATATATAAATGTTATCAGGCATAGTACTCAGTACCAAATAGAAACATTTATTTTAGAGTTGCCTCTCTTGTTTTGATTTGGTTGATCTGTTGAACCATTTCATTTACTTTAGTAGACTCTGAACATTTTAGAGGACTCTATCAATAGGAATACAAACTTTGACTATTTTTAAAATAACTTTTGTTACAATTTATTAAGCTATTTTTTCTCACCTTTAAGCCGCCCCTTTATAGCCCATTTCATAAGGCTGAGATTTGAATTTCAAGCCACATCTTCCTTCTCCTGCTGGTTCCCTGTTTGACTCTGACATGAAAGGGCCCAAGCAAGAGAAAGTGGTAGGCTGGAGGAGGACAAAGGGAATTGTTCCCTCCCATTTGCTTTCTGGGTCTGTTTTTCTGCTTTTTAGTCCAACCGTGTGACCCTAGAAACAGTCTCACCCTGCAGTGGCAGACTGGCAGATCACTCTGTGGTAGCAGTTGCTTGTAGGCTAGAATTTTTACAGAGCTCGTGGAACAAGTCTCAGTGGCCTTCTACAATGGCATCAGCACTGGTTTGCTGTGGCATCACCCCAGAGACCTGAGTTCTAACCGCATGGGCATAGAGACACTAATGTCGATATAAGAGCGAGCCGCTGTCACCGATCCACAATCTTCTAGCTTTGATGATTTCGACCTCTTCATTTTCTCCTCTGGTCCCAGGGTAGTTGTTTCTGACACTGCTCTCTCCAAGACATTTTAAAGATACCCTTTGCCTTTCAGTTCTTCGATATCTAGTCATCAATTATTTATCTCTGTATTACCTAGTAAGCCAAATCTGCTACATTTTTAGGGGAGGAGTTATAGATCAAATTGGTTTTTACTCAAAAAAGCTTGTAGGATTTCATATTTTCCTGCAGCCTTATATTGTGTACATTTTCCTATTGTTTGATGGCCAAATATCATCATTTCCTACCATTTTGAAGGGTTCGCTGCTTCTGTTTTCAACTTCCTCCCACCCCCATCATGGTGTTTAACACAATTCTAAACAAAGACCTATGTGCTCGGAGAGGAGATAGATTTAATAGTTCCCCAAACATTTCCTTGTATTTAAAAAAAAAAAAAAACGGTACTGTACCCCATATGTACAAGTTTCTCCAGGCTCTGAACTCATACCTTTAAAACTGAAACATACCAAAGAACATGGTGGCTGAAAAAAGAGAAGAAATACAGTGGTGGGAAAATGAGAGGGATGACAATGCTTCGGGAATAGAGGCACAACAGGGGATTAGTGGTGACAGGAAAAAAAAATGGAGCAGTAAGAGCTGTCAGACAAGATTCCCTAGTTATCTCTGCAAGTCATAGGAAAAGGTGCCTTTAGTGGTGGCATTGCATTAAGGCAAAATGACCCTTCCAGAACATCCAGATTGACCTGGACCCTTTCACTTGGGACTACTGGAATTCACTTCAAGAAGAAATAACACCCAAGAAATTTTAAGAATGTGCCCTCCAAGGGCAGATTAAAATACACTGTAAAAGCTTTCACAAATGCTATTAAAAGCTTAAAAAAAGGAAAAGGAGCAAGTTTACAAAGAATACTATAAAACTGGAGAGAAAGAATGGGAATGGAGTGGGAAGGGAGGGGTGGACTGCAGTATATGTTACATAAGGGCAACGCATTTTCCAAAAACTTTACAGTCTTTACGTTTTCGGCTTCTGTGATTTCAACACCCAACCTAGATATAGCCTTATAACTATAATCTGGAGGAAATGTGAGATGTATCACCGATTACTTTGTGTTCCCAACTGTCCTATTTTTTTATAGCTATCTATAGCTTTGTAGCTGATGATAAACTATTTCATAAATGCGAGCCATTTCTCATAAGTTTTCAGTTGCCTTGCTTTCTGCCTAAGAAACACTTAGGGAAATGATTTTAACGTTTCTTTACATTAACCCTTAGTTGCAGTAATCAGAGAAAATCCAGTTTTTACAAAGCTTCTTTCAAAGAGTGCTGAACTTGAATGTAGTAGCCTAGTTCCTAAACTAGAGCTTTGTGAGTAGGTAAGGTGAATATATATATATGTGTGTATATATATATGTGATATATATATATATGAACATATTTTAGCAGTAGATCAATTAATTCATCTTTGCAGACCTGGAATGGATTTCTAGGTACTCTCATCTCTCTGTTCCATGTGGGCCGTCCCTATCTTGAGCATCCATGCAGGTAGAAAGTTCTGGAGGTGAGAATGCCCATTTCTTATTCATTGAGAATACAGTTTCCTCTGTCAGGCTTAGGAGGTATCACTAAGTTGAAGCATCCTCCCTGTGATAAGGCAAAAGAATTAAGAGTTGATCTAAATGGAAGGAGGTAGTCAGAACATAGTGAAGAAGGTGAGTTTTGAATTAAAGGAAAAAGAATGAAATAATAAGGGGACAGAAAAATAATTTCATGCATGGAAGCAAGTTATATATAATTTTGTTTCCTGTGAAATGACTAGCAGTGTGATAGTAAAGATGTTCAGCACATGTGTCATCATCTAGGAAGATAAATTATCCAGTAGTTGTTATTTTGGAGCACTTCGATCAATTTTAGTTTAGTTATTCAGTAAATACTTACTGAGTGTCTACTACTATCAGGTGTTGTTTTAGGCAGTGGAAACATAGAAACAAACAATAAAAATTTCCTACTTTTAAGGTCTTAGACAACAAATATTAAACACAGACCAAATAATGCACAATTTCAAATACTTGTAAGTATCAAAGACAATGGTATGTGGTAATAGGATGAATAACTTTGAAAGGTAGTGGTAGACACTATTTTGTTTTCTGTTTTTGTG
>PVJO010014259.1:0-48999 GCA_004026905.1 Hystrix cristata
AAAAGAAAAAAAAAAGTGGACCATGATTGTCTTCTGACATTCATTTAACAAAAGTCTTGAACACTAGCGGGGCTTGCTGTAGGACACAGGTGCGTCTGCGAGATGAGCACCGGTAACGGAGTGTCCCGGGACACAGGGCCCAAGCAACGAAAGATCAAAAGGAGTAAGGCGGTGAGCGCGGGCTGCAGAGGCGCCTGGGGAGTGCGAGCCAGTGCCCCCAGGGCGCGGGGCTGAAAGATGGGGACCGGGTCTTTCTGGCAGTGCTGTGCTGGGGACTTATCTCGAGGCCTCATACAGGGTAGGCAAGCATATTCTAACACCGAGCCGCATCCCCAACCTTTCTGTATTTTTGAGACAGGGTCTCATTAAGTTGTCCAGACTGGCTCGACTTTGTGATCCTCCTGCCTCAGCTTCCTCGGTAGCTGGCATTAGGGATATGTGTCACCGCACCTGACAGGTTCTTTTTTTTTTTTTTTTTTTTTAGCAAAAAGTCGTGGTAAAGTTTATTCGAGAAAGTAGAAGTGAAGAGTGGGAGAGAAACTGGCTCTGCGGAGTGAGCTTGGGGCGAGTAAATAGAAAAAGAGGGTGACAGCAAAGAGAAACATACATGCTGCATCTGGGAAACATAGTGTGGGCTGTCATGGAAAGTTATAACAGTCTACATCTTGAGCTACCGTGCTGAGCTGAGAACCCACATTTACCTTAAAGCAGTCCGGAGCCACTGAAAAGTTCTCTAAAAGAACACGTTAGCTATGGTTTTTGCTTGCTCACTAGTTTTTTATTTGATGTTTCACATTAGTGTTTTAAAGCACCAGCAGGAGTGAATTAACTGTGTTAGAGATGAATTGTGGCCCCCAAAATGTCATTTGTTGAAGTCCTAAATCCCGATAATTTAGAATGTGACTTTACTTTAAATATAGTCATATCTTGGTACTTCTTTGCTTTGAAAGGCATCAAATTTGGTACTGGACAAATTCTTCTTTGTTTTTTGAGAGAGGGTCTCACTTATGTATTTCCAAGCTGGCCTTGAACTTACTTTGAACTTGCATTGATCCTCCTGCCTCAGCCTCAAGAGTTCTGGGATCACAGGTGTGTGCCACCACACCTGACTGGTACTGGACAAATTGTGCTGCACAAATTTTGTCCTTGTACTCATTGTTTATTTGGTACTCAACATGCAAGCTTAGAACTTATCCCTCATGATTGTCTCCTGACTCACAACCCTTTCCAACCAAATAATTTGTTTGGTACTAGTCATTTTTGGTATTCATCGAGCCTCCCAGAACAAATGAACTGGAATAACACTATAGGGTCACTGCAGATGTAACTTTTTTTTGTTTTGTTTTTTGGGGTTGGTTTTTTTGGTTTTTTGTTTTTGGTTTTTTTTTTTTTTGGTGCTGGGGATCGAACTCAGGGCCTTGTGCTTACAAGGCAAGTACTCTAATCACTCAGCTAAATCCCCAGCCCAAATGTAACTTGTTAAAATGAAGGATGCAGAACTGTAAGAAAATAAGTTTCTGTTTAACGCCACCCAGTTTTGCTGTACCAGATGGCAAATGGAGCAGAGGTGATGCCTGTGGAAAAGAATTTGCCAGTAGTCAAAGCATACAGGAAAGCAGGAGTTTATTTAGATCAGAGTACATGGTCAAGAGGGACAGTGGGCAAGTTTCCAAGCAAGGAATCTTGCAGTCAGGGTGAGAGACTGGTGTTTTTACAAGGGACTGAAGAGGTAGCAAAGGGTCCCAAAACATGTAGATGTCTCAGGAATATTTATTCCAGGATGCCTGGTTTTTACTAACCTTTTAGAAACAACTGTACTATTTTTGTTTTGAGATAGGGTGTTACTATGTAGCCCAGGATGGCCTCAAACTATGGCGATCCTCCTCCCCCTCAGCCTCCCAAGTGCTGTGATCACAGGCGTGTGCCACCATGCCTGGTTTACATTTACCATTTTTAAAATTGTACGCTAAAAAAAAAATTGTACACTAAAGTTGCAAACTGTCAAGGTCTCACTTAGGCCTCACAAAAGGCCCTTCAGGCTTAGATAACGATGTCTGTGTGCTGTAACTTTTTTGGGAAGATGGGCCATTAGCTCAGTGGAAGGAAAGAATGGTTGTGTATTTATTTCTACTTTGCGCTGTTCCTAGTCAGCATTGGTGCAGCACCTCAAGATTGCCCAGTAAGTGCTGGGCACGACTTTGTCAGTGGAGAAATTTAACTCTTTGTCACAAGTCTGTGGTGCTTTGGTGGTTTTTTGTTTTGTTTTGTTTGGGTTTTTTGGTGCTGGAGATCAAACTCAGGGCCTTGTGCTTGCAAGGCAAGTGCTCTAACCACTGAGCTAAATCCCCAGACCTGTGATGCTTTATTAAAGTAGCCTTGCAAACGCATCTAATAAAGTACGTGGGAACTCAGGAATGCACTGCAGACCAGAAGAATTAGAAACTCTGGAGGTGGGGTCAGCAATCCAAGTTCCAACTGAGTGTGCCTGCCAGTTGGGCATGCAGGCACAGGACATGGGAGGCATCTCTGTGACCCCAGGAATCATATCCTGCCCTCCATGGCCCATTCCATCATCAGCCGCCAGAGACTACAAACAAATGTACTAGCCAGGTGGGTATAGTGGTTGTGGGGACCCAAAGGCATATCAATAACAAGTGTGACAACTCCCCCGTGTCCATGTCCATGAATTACACACAGGTACCAACTAGAGTGGCCGGTCTTTGGCCTGGGCAACCAGACATCCACAGGGCCGAGCAGCACCTGGACTCCGCTGGGCACCAAAGACTGGAGGAGGCCAACTACTGGGGATCTAGCTGTGCTGTCTCTTCTCATCACCACTCTGTCTGGGTGAGGGACTGGGGGAATTCTTGGTGTTGTGCTGGAGTGCTGGCATTCAGGAGACAAGTTCCGACAGTGAGGAACCCTCCAAGCTTGGCCTCCGTTCCGGCTCAGGGCCTGAAGGGTTTCTGTGGGGAGGGAAGGTGGCGATGAGGCTGTAGGCTGCTTTGCAAGGAACTACGCCTTGTCACAAGGGATTTCAATTGTTTTTTTTGCATGGTGCGTGGTACCAGGGACTGAACCCAGGTCCTCACACTTGCCAAGCAAGCACTCTGCTGCTGAGCTACATCCCCAACCCAAAAAAAGTTCTGGCATCATTACCGTCCAGGTGAGGCCTCTCCTCAGAATTAGAGGCTACTGGTGAGGCCTCAGGGTTGAGATTGCCGGGTAAGAGGAAGGGGATGTTAGAAGATTAGGAAAGGAAGGTGAAAGTAACCCTGCTAAAGGCTGCCCTGTTACAACTGTTGTGTTTACACATTCAGTGCCACCAACTGAGGACATGTGAGCAGCTGGGGGGATCAGGCCGGCCAGGGCTGGATTTTCTGTCCTGCCTGATTCCTTCTCAGGACTGAGCTGGCAGGCTGAGAGTGAGCGGGGAGAGCCATGCAGTGTTGGGGTGGAGCCCTGCTGGGGCTCAGCCAGGCAGTAAATTCCCCAGCAGGCCTTGTAGGGGAAAGACCCGGCAGGGAGGAGAACTAGCCCCAGTTTCTGGTTTCTTCTCCTCCTTCCAATCAGTTTATGGTTCCTGTACACTCAAAAATTATGGGCAATGTTAAAGAAAAAAAAATCTTTCTTAGGCCGGCAACAGCCCAAAATGTTTCAGGCCTGCTGAGGGACTGGATTTCCTGTGTTCCCCAGATCGATAAACCTGATCCTTCCAGCGGCCTAGTGAGGACAGTGAGGCCCAGACGGGACAATGGAGAGCTTGGGGTTGAGGCAAAGCCGCACACCCTGGATATCTTACTCAGCCTCTCCATCGTGCCCTCAGGAGGTTTTTAGTTGTGTTGTTCGCAGTGCTGGAATTAAACCCAGGGCTTCACACATCTAGGCAAGCGCTCTGTCACTGAGGTACACCCGCAGGCTCTGAAACTTTTTTTTTTGAGACAGGGTCTCACTATGCAGGCTGGCCTCAAACTCATGGAGGGAGATCTCCGCCTCAGCCTTCTGAGTACTGGGATGACAGACTCGCATTACCCTGCCTGACTAGCCCTGGAAACTTTTGTTTTTATAGAAAGTCTCGGGGCTGGGGATTTAGCTCAGTGATTAGAGTGCTTGCCTTGCAAGCACAAAGGCCTGAGTTCAATCCCCGGCACCACCAAGAAAGTCTCACCATACTTCCCAGGCTGGCCCAAAACTCCTGGGCTTGAGAAACCCTCCCACCTTCACCTCCCCGGTGCTGGGACTATAATGAAAGCCACGATGCTCAGCTCAAAATTTTTTTTTCCTTTCAGTGTTTTGAGACAGGGCCTAACTACACAACCCAGGCAGGCCTTGAATTCAGTCTCCCCACCTCAGCCTCATGAGTGCCGGCATTCAAAGCATGCACAACCACGCCCAGCTACTTGTTGGTTTTTTAACCGATGACTTCACCTACCTCATGATCACAAAGTGTCACAACTACAGAAAGAACATCTATGTCTAAGACAAGAAAAAGAGATGACATAAGTGAAGCCATTCCCTTCTATTAGGAAACAGCCTCTGCCACGCATGGTGGCACTTGCCTGCCATCCCAGCACTTGGGAGGTGAGGCAAGAGGATTGCAAGTTTGAGCCCAGCCTGGTCTACATATTAAGACCCTGTTTAAAACAAAAAAGAAAACCTCTTGGCTGCAGTCTCCCAGAACGCTGTGCTCTGCCTACATCTCATTGGCCAGAACTGTGCCACATGGCCAGCTCTGATTGCCTAGGATTCTGGGAAAGCAAGTATAACGTTTCCTTCCATAGCTAATTCAGAGATGAATAAGAAAGGGGGAATTGGGAATGGCTGCTGGACTAGCCACCAGCCATGTGTGTCACAACTGGATCATTTGTTTTCAATCTTCCTCCTTTTCTTTATTCCATCCTGATGCCCTTGGGATGAATCTCACCCTGACCTCACTGGTCGCCATTACGTTTGAGCCATAACCATACTGCTATTCAGGTCATGCATGGATTTCAACTATTTGGGTTTTTTGGATTTTTGTTTTGTTTTGTTTTGTTTTGTTTTTTGGTGTTGGGGATTGAACTTAGGGCCTTGAGCTTGTGAGGCAAGCATGGTAACCACTGAGCTAAATCCTCAGCCCTGGATTTCAACTATTGAAAATTTTCAGCTTAGTATTCCCTATTGCTTTTTCTTGATTGTTCCTACCTTATGTTAAGTATCCTTCCTTTAAAAAAAAATTTTTATGGTATTAGGGATTGAACCCAGGGGCGTTGTACTAGTAGCTATATCACCAGCCCCCTCCTTTTGTAATACTAGAGATTGAATCCAGGGCCTTTCCACTGAGTTACATCCCCAACACTTTTTAAAATTTTTATTTTGAGACAAAGTCTCACTAAGTCACTCAGTTGCCCAGGCTGAACTTGAACTTGGATCCTCCTGCCTCAGCCTCCCAAAGTGCTGAGATTACAAGCACATGCCTCCACATCCACCTAACACTATCCTTCTTTATCTTTTTTTTTTTTTTTTGTGGTGCCTGGGATCGAACTTAGGCCCTTGTGCTTACAAGGCAAGCACTCTAATCACTGAGCTAAATCCCCAGCCCTCCCTTCTTTATCTTTTTAAAATATTTATTATACTTATTGAAAACTCTGTGGGGAAGGAGGAGAGAGAAAGGATAAGTCAAAATTAAAATGTGTTATGTTCACGTACCAACTCCTTATCAGGAATGTAATCAGTATGTACTCCAAACATGTACTAATAAAATTTTTTTAAATAAAAAATAAAACTCTGTCCAGGTTCCAGGTATGGTGACACATATCTGTAATCCTAGCAACCAGGAGGCTGAGGCAAGAGAATCTCGAGTTCAAGGCCAAACTGGGCTACAGAGGAAGTTCATCAAGTAGGGACTACAGAGTGAGACCCTGTCTCAAAAAAAAGTTTTAACTCTGCTTCATCTAGTATTAGTTTCTCAGTTTTCATCTAGTATCAGTTTCCCGTTATAGCAAATATGTTCACTACTATCTTTGGTCTATCTGGGAACTTGGGAGGGGAAGACTAAAACACAGGCCCCAGGATATCCAGGAGGAAATGGTGAATTAAAGTTTAAGGTCCACCAGTGTGGCCCTCCCTGGCCAGGCTGGGGTGCTGAGATGGTGCTGCTGGTTTCTGCTGCAGACTGGCAAGGGCAGGTAACTACAATCAAAGGTCAAAATTAATACTAATTTAGTTTTGGGGTTTTTTTTTTTTGGTGCTGAGGATTGAACTCACAGCCTTGTAGCTTGCTAGACAGGCACTCTAACCACTGAGCTAAATTCCCAGCACCTAATTTAGTTGTAACACTTGATCTTAGCCAAAAGGCTGAGAAGCGATTCTAATTTAGTTTTAAAACTACATTATCAATTGTGGCTGAGGATGTGGCTCCATGGTAAAGCAGCCACCTAAGCATGCAAGGCTCTGGGTTTGATCCTCAGCGCCACAAAGGAATAACGAAATAAATATGATCTCATGCATCCATGCAGCACATGTGTATTGGCTAGACCGAGGTTAAGAGATCCCGAATATCTGTTCATTTTTCAATCCCAATTCTGTCCCAATCTTACCAGATGCTACTCCACTTGAATGGTTAAAAAAACTCCATGGTGCAAAAAAAGGGGGGGGTTAGGAGGGTGGCACAGCTCAGCGCAGGGGTCCTGGACTCCACTCCAGGGACCGGAAAACAAAATTGACTTTTTTGACGATTTACCTACTATCTCTCACTCTACTGATTTTTCTGAAAGAGCTTGAGGGACTCCCTTTAGGTTTGGGCAGTGGCCCTACACAGAAACTCAGTCCAAACCAATGGTCTCCTGGAAATCTTGTTTTTATCACTTGTAACTTACTTCTTTTCGTCCCGTATTCATACCGGAAATGTCAGGCCAAGGACAGGAATTGTGTCTTGCTCACTACTATCTCCAACCTACACCATGCCTTACACACGATAGACACATATCTGTTGAATCAATGTCTTCCAAACGCCTTTATTTTTTTCCTTTTTGAGACAGGGTCTCGCTGTGTAGTTCAGGCTGGCTTTGAACTCACTATGGTAGCCCAGGCTGGCCCCGAACTCGCGGCGACCCTTCTGTCTCAGCCTCCCACGCGTGCGCCACCACGCCCCGCCCTGAAACCGCTTCCACACAGCTCCTTCAGTGAGGAAACATGGCTCGCCCGGTGTGCAATAAAGGAAACCAGGAGTCGAGTTTCGAACTCCTCCGAAGTCCCCGAGCTAGGAACTGAGGAAGTCAGGAAAGCCTCACACGAGCACCCTACAGGAGCGTCGGTCTTCAGAAGGCCGGCAGCTAAGGGACAACCTGCTACAAGGACAGGAGCACAACGTCTCAGACACGCCTGACTGGCGCAGTTCCCAGCAGGCACAGCGGCGGGGGCGTAGCCAGACAAGTGGGCATCGGCGGAGCCCGAGCACTACGTATCCCAGAAGGCCCCACGGGGCGTCGCTGATTGGCGGAAGCGGAACCTACGCAGCGTGATGACGCTGACAGAAGCGCTGATGCGCGGGATTTAAACTGCGGCGGTTTACGCGGCGTTAGGACTTGCCGGGGTTAGCAGGCTTGTGGTTTTTTTTTTTTAGCGTTTTGCATTTCTCTTCCCTGCGGACCTCCGAATGCCCATGGAATCATCACTGCAGGCCCGCTTGTTTCCTGGTCTCGCCATCAAGATCCAACGCAGTAATGGTGAGGGGCGGCGTCCTAAGGCCAAGGGGACCCGTGAGCGGCGAGACGGCTGAGATTACTGTCCCGCTCCCAGATGGCCGGGCCCTCAGTTACTCCTGCAGCTCTGGCAAGCCTAACACCCGTGTCATTAGGAGAATGACCAGAACTGACCGCCAGAGGTGGGGTAGGGAAACTCAGGGGGTCCAGATCCTCAGTGCCGTGTTCAGGAACATCTGTCCCACTGTAGCGACTCTGCTCAAACCTTCACCCCATTGCAGGCGCTCATTTGAATGGCGGTGTGTGTGAAACTTTATCCCATGTGGTCCGATTTTAAGACCTGTTCCCTGCACCTCTCACTGTGGGATGTCCTAAAGCTGAAGGCTTGTGGTTTGTCTCTCTTAGCGTTTGTTTGTTTTAAAGAAGGAAAAAAATTCAGCTGCCCCTTCCCAGGTAAACTCCACATTGGGAGTTTCTGTGGGATCCTAAATGTGATGCGAATCCTAAACATGAAGCTCTCGGGACACAGGTAACTCTAGTCTTTTTATAGGCTTAATTCACAGCGCCAGTATAAGAACTGTGAACTTGGAGAGATCCTGCGTTTCTGTGGAATGGACAGAAGGAGATGCCACAAAGGGCAAAGAGGTAGGTTCTATGAAAATGCTTCTTTTGCTTGGTATAATTGGGCACGCCTGTAATCCCAGCTACTTGGGAGACTGAGTAGGAGGATCACAAGTTTGAGGCTAACCTGGGCAACCTACCAAGACACTGTCTCAAAATTTTAAAAGGGCTGAGGATGTAGCTCCATGGTAGAGGACTTATTTAGTATTCTCAAGTTCCTATGCTTAGTCCTCAGACTGAGGGGGAATAAAAACTTCTACCACATTTAATATATTCGTGTATAAAGTCTCTGTGTGGAAATGGAACCTGTAGGAGCCTCGTTTCTGATGCTGTGTTGCCCTTCCCAGTCGTAAATAGTCCTCTTTGGGACTGGGGATTTAGCTCAACGGTTAGAATGCTTGCCTTGCAAGCACTAAGGCCCTGAGTTCAATCCCCAGCACCAAAAAAAAAAAAAAGAGAGAGAGAGAAATAGTCCTCTTTGGATGCATTAGGATTTTATTTAGTCAAGCCTGTTGTAAATTGAAGTAATCAATAGGTTCTGGTGTGTTTGTAGAAAGGAAACTCACAGAATCCTAAAACTGCTCATTCACCTAAGCCTGTAGTATCAATTTGAATAGCAAAATCACTAACCCATTTGAGGAGACAAAAGTATGTTTCTGAAACTGGGTTTGATGGGACACACGTGTAATCTCACCACTTGGGAGGCTGAGGCAGGAGGATAGTAAGCTCAAGAGGCCAGCCTGGACCACATAGCAAGACCCTGTCTCAATAAACGAAACAAGTATGTTTCTGAAACACCAAATAACAAGGCAACTTGTGATGAATGGCACAGGAGAGTAGAGCTAGAGCAGCTCAGGGCTGGATACTCCTTGCGATGGGCCAGGCTGGGTGGAGTGTGACGGCTTAGGTGAAACAGTGGGATGTTACACACAGGACCCGGTAAAAAGGGATGGCCACCTTTAGTGGAGGGCTCAGGATACTTTGCAGGGCAGTTTCAGAACAGAGACTGGAGGGTCTCCATTTCCAGCACCTCTGCTATTTACATTCTCTTCTGTAGGCAGTGGGGAGCCTCGATACGATTTTGAGCAGAGGAGAAATGTGACCGAGGCATTTATGTTCTAGGAGCATTATGGTGTGAAAATGTCACTGGGCTGCGTATGAAAACCTGCATTCGGGGCTGGGGATTTAGCTCAGTGGTTAGAGTGCTTGCCTTGCAAGCACAAGGCCCTGAGTTCGATCCCCGGCACCAAAAAAAAAAGAAAAAAGAAAACCTGCATTCTAGTCAGGCTGTGCCTGTGTTCTTGGGATGTTTCTCCCCTTCTTAGAAGTTTAATTTTCTCATTTATAAAGTGAAGATAATGATAATTATCTACCTCATAGAGTTGTTGTGAGGACTTACTCAGCAAATCCTTTTAGACTGGTTCTCAAATTCTAGACAGCGTGTTGGGTGCTAGGAATACAAAGGCGAATAAGACACCCCTTGGACCTCCTCTCATGGAGCTTAATGAGATAACTCATGTAAAGTTTGCTTACCACAGTCCCAATAGTGGGTATGAAGATATTTAGGTGGCATATTTGATAAATACAAGGATTGAATACTTTCTAATATCTGCACCTAAAGACGTAGAGGTTCCTGACATTTCTTTTAACTAGCAATTACCAGTTCCTTTTGGTCTGATTTTTGTTTTGCTTTGGTTTGGTTTTGTGATACTGGAGATTGAATTCAGAGCCTTGCTCTGAACTATATCCCCAACCCTTTTTATTTTTCATTTTGAGACCAGGCTGGACGTGAACTTGTGATCTTCCTTACCTTAGCCTCCCAGAGTGCTGGGATTACAGATGTGTACTCTCTCTCATGCCTGACTTGTTTCGTTTTGTATGTTTAGAAATACATCTTTGGGGGCTGGGGATTTAGCTCAGTGGTTAGAGGCTTGCCTTGCAAGCACAAGGCCCTGAGTTCGAGTCCCAGCACCAAAAAAGAAATATATCTTTGGCCAGGTATGGTGGTACATGCCTGTAATCCCAGCACTCAGGAAGCTGAGGCAGGAGCATCATCACGAGTTCAAACCCTGCCTGAACTATGTGGTGAGATACTGTCTCAAAAAACAAAAACAGAAACTATACCTTGTTAGATCTCACCACAGCTTAAATATTGCCATCGGAGCAAGATCTGAAATTTTTTTTTTTTTAATTCTAGAGAGGAATTCTGTGGCTTCACACACATTCTATTCTTGAGCTACCTCTCAAGCCCCAGAGCCCCAGAGTCTTGTTTTGTGTTTTTGGACAGGGTCTCGCTATGTTGACCAGGCTGGCCTTGAACTCACTGTGTAGCCCAGGCTGTCCTCAAACTCACAGCAGTCCTCCTGCCTCAGCCTCCCCAGTGCTGGGATCACAGATGTACACCACCACGCTGGGCTCCAGCATCTTTAAGTTCTGGCCTGGATCAACTTTTTTTTGTACTACTCATTCTTCCTGCAGAGTATCTTGTGCCCCAGAAAACTGGCAGCTCAGTGCTCTGACTAAGCCTAGTGCCTTGCTGCCTTCACACTCTTAGTCTTTTTGGGGCGCTTAAGGAGCAGGATGCTGGGGATCGAACTCAGGGCCTTGAGCTTACTAGGCAAGCACTCTACCACTGAGCTAAATCCCCAGCCCCTCACTCTTACTCTTGTTCCTTCCTCCCAGAGTGTTCAGTATGACCTTCAGCATAGAAATCAGTTAATGTCAGATCTGAGCTGGAATCTGGTCTCCTGAACAGGGTGTGGAGCTAAGTGGTAGGGCACCTACCTAGCATGTGCAAAACCCTGAGTTCCATCCCCAGTCTGCAAAACAAACAGAACTCAGGATTCCTCTGTTCGTATGTGCAGTTTGGAGATTGGAAATGGGGAGATAGTGGACTAAGGGTCTATAGTTGTCCAAAAAATGTGGACAGAAGCATTTTTACTGAAGTTTTTGTCAGCTTTTATATTCCATGATTATATCTTCCTCATCTTACCTCATCTTGCTTTGTTTTGTACCTCTTCGAGGGTATGATTTTGCTTCCCTATTAGAATTTAAGCCGGGCTGGTAGCGCATGCCTGTAATCCCAGGGCTGAGGAGGCTGAGGCAGGAGGATTGCTGTGAATTTGAGGCCAGCCTGTGCTACATAGTGAGTTTAAGGCCAGCTCGAACTACATAGTAAGACCCTATCTCAAAAAAAAAAAAAAAAAGAATTTTCACTCACTGAAGTCAAGGACCATATATGTCCTAATTTATCTTTACACTCCATACTACTAGCTTAACTTGTTCCTAGTAAATGTTTTAGTAAGCCAGTTAGTAAGTATAGATTGAATTAAGGACATAGCTCAGTGGTAAACTGCTTGCCTAGCGTGCATGAGGCCTTGGGTTTGAGGTCTAGCTCTGAAAATCAATGAAGTTATATATGTGGGTTGTAAAGTCCTTACCTTGGAGTACATGTTTCAGCTCTGTCACATTTCAAAACATAAGCAAGTTGGGATTAATTTTGGGGAGATAAGTTTGTGTTTGTGCTGGGGATCAAACCCAGGGCCCCTCATACATGCTAGGCAAGCACTCTGCCACTGAGTTACAACCCTAGTCCAGTTTGGCGAGGGATTATTATTTGTGGCAGCATTGGGGATTGAACCCAGGGCCTTTGTACTGAGTTATATCAGCAGCCTTTTTTTTTTGAGACAGGGTCTCACTAAGTTGACTGAGTTGCCCAGGCTGGGCTCAAACTTGTGATCTTCCTGCCTCAGCCTCCCAGAATGCTAGAATTATAGGCAGATGCCACCACACCCAGCTCATTTTGGTGTATTTAACCTGCTGTGAGGTTATGCTGGTGAAGCTTCAGTTGTTCCTAAAGGTTTGCAGGAGGACTCTGATGATGTAAACCTCAGAATTGTGACCTCATTTTGGGTGTGACAGGAAGCTGTGACTTGGTAAGAAGTCTCTGTGCCTAGTAGAAAATGTAGGTAGATTTAAGATTAGGTAGTAGCTGTCAGGAACTGGTTCTTGCCTGTAAAATCCTGAAGGCCCTCCATTTTGACTATCACCAGACAACTTGTTTCTTCCTCCTCCGAGTCAGCCAGCAGGAGGTGCTCCGGGTACTGTGCCCAGCAGGACCCCTCTGTCCCCTAGAACAGCAGAGGAGCCAAGCGGCCTAGTTCTTCTGTGGACTGCCTGTTTGCCTGCCCACCTGCCTTCCTCTTCATTTCATTCTCATTCCTGAGCTCTGCCTTTGGCTTGGAAATCAGAAACCCATCTAATGGTAATGGTAAATCATTATAAAGCACTGTTTATTTTATAGCTACCAGTACTTAGTGGAATTTAAGGTTGGTAAAGCTGGATCTAGGGCTAGCTGTGATTGCAGATGCATTCGGACTGAATGTTGCCTCACTGAAGCTCTTCTTCCTGCAGATTGATTTTGATGATGTGGCTGCAATAAACCCAGAACTCTTACAGCTTCCTCCCTTACACCCAAAGGACAATCTGCCCTTGCAGGAAAATGTAACCATCCAGGTAGGTGCCTGTCACAGCTAAAGCCCTAGAGAAGTCACTTATTTACTCTTTGCTGATTTGTTTTCTGGTACTGCTTGTGGGCTTGGGATAGCTCCTTTAGAGTTGATAAAGGTCGTATATTATGCTTGTTTGTTTTGTTTTTCAGAAACAGAGACGCAGATCAGTTAACTCCAAAATTCCTGCTCCAAAAGAAGGTAAATGGATTTCTCTTTCTTTTTTTTTTTTTTTTTTTTTTTTTTTGGTGCTGGGGATCGAACTCCGGCCCTTGTGCTTGCAAGGTAGGCACTCTAGTCACTGAGCTAAAGCCCCGGCCCCGGTAAATGGATTTCTAATGGCTGTTGTCACAGCTTTTCTGCTGGGAACAGTGTGTCTCGGGCTCTGAGTTGTGGAGACTATGAAATAGATTCATTGCTCCAGTTTAGCAGGTGACTTCTGTGTAGGCTGAGTCCTGCCCTGGGTCCTAAGCGGTGCAATTTAAAGCCAACCTCTGAGGTACTTGACACATTTGAGAGACTGGCTTCCTCACCTAAATACCTTTCCTCTAAAAGCTAGAGCCTGATTCTGGGGAGAGTGGAAACCAGGCTTCTTTCCTTCCCTCAAGGGAGTAGTCTGCCTTGGAGTGAGACTGTGGGGAAAGTGGGTAACTCACTTTGGGAGGTTTAGAAATGCAGTCAGTATTTGCTGGGGGTTTAGCTCAGTGGTTAGAGTGCTTGCCTAGCAAGTGCAAGGCCCTCAGTTTGATCCCTGGCTCCTGAAAAATAAAAAAAGAAAAAGAAATGTATTCAGTGGTACCATGAATTTGAGGGTTGGGGCCAGGGAGAGTTAACAGCAATGCCTGGTAGTCCTAGAGAAAATTGGGATTGCTCTGCAAAAATAGTTGCTATTAGGGGTTGGGGATTTAGCTGAAGTGGTAGAGTGCTTGTCTGGTAAGCACAAGGCCTCGAGTTTGATGCCTAGCCACCCACCCACCCACAAAAAAATGCATTTAGATTCAAAGAAATAGTCACTACCAGCCAGCCATGGTGGCACATGCCCGCAATCCCAGTACTTGGGAGGCTGAGGTAAGAGAGTCTCCCCATGTTCAAAGCCAGCCTGGGTTCCATAGTGAGTTCAAGCCCACCCTGAACTACCTAGCGAGACCCTATCTCAAAAAACAAGCAAACAGAAATACTTTTGACTACTATTTTGGCTACTACAGACTGTGACTATAAGGAATGGATATTAGTCACAGGTACCCAAAACATATAGCCCATTACTCAGAACCAGCTATAGCTTGCGATCCATTAAGTTGCACATCCATTCAGTCCAGGGCTTATCACTGCCCTGTGTGTTGTAATTGTTGTAGGAACCCAGAGAATACTTTGGCTGGAGCTTTTGGTCCCTGGGGACCCAGGGTGGAAGATGGTGCTAGTGCAAGCTGGAGGAGCGGGTCAGGCTCTGGTCCTGGCCATGTCTTGCTAGTTGTACCATAAGGGCCTGCAGGAGAGATGGGAAGAGCAGTAGTCTCATTCCACATGCCTGTCCTCAAAGAGTATTGGTGCAGCTCCTTTACTGCACGGCTAATAAGCAACTAGTCTACCAGTGAGCTACACTCCTGGTACTGCAGCTGCTTGTGTTTTGTTTTTGCCTTGAAACCAGGACCTTGAACATGTTTTTGTTTTGTTTTGTCTTTTGGTGCCGGGGATCGAACTCAGGGCCTTGTGCTTGCTGGGCAAGCACTCTAACCACTGAGCTAAATCCCCAGCCACCTTGAACATGTTTAGACAAGTACTGTACCACCAACCTACATCCTCAGCCCTTTTTCCTAAATATATATGGTTTTTGTTTTGTTTTGTTTTGTTTTTGAGACAGGGTCTCCCTATGTAGTTCAGCCTGGCCTCGAACTCACTATGTAGTCCAGGCTGACCTTGAACTCCTGGCTATCAGCCACCTGAGCACTGGGGTTCCAGGTGTGTGCCACCATGCCTAGCTTCTTATTTATTTATTTATTTGTTTGTTTGTTTGTTTGTTTATTTATTTTTCTTACTTATTAATTTAATCATTTATTTTTTGGTGTTTTTGAGACATTGTCTTGAATAGTTCAGGCTGGCCTTGAGCTCACTAGGTAGCCCAGGCTGGCCTCAAATTTATGATCTTCCTCCTGTATCCACCTTTGGAATGCTGAAATTATAGGTGTGAGCTGCCACGCCCAACTAAGTCATTTGTGAAATAGGAAAATTGCAATAGTTCCTGCTATTTATAAAAGAAATAGATTATTGATATTCCTCAATTTACAATGGGCTATGTCCTGATAAACCAATTGTAAAATATCACTGTGATAGACAATCACCCGGCATCATGCAGCCTATAACCTAAGCATTTGGGAGATGGAAGCAGGAGGATCATCTTGAGTTCAAGGCCAGCTGGGGCTACATAGCGAGATCCTGTCTAAAAGAACAAAAAAAAAGGATTGCAATTTCAAGCCCAGCTTGGATTATTTAGTAACTTAGTGATACTCTATCTCAAAATTTTAAATTTTTCTTTTGGTGCCAGGGATTGAACTCAGAGCCTTGTGCTTGCTAGGCAAACACTCTAACCACTGAGCTAAATCCCCAGCAGGATGTAGTTCATTTAACTTTTTGTTTGTTTTTGAGACAGAGTATTGCTATGTAGCCCAGGCTGGCCTTGAACTTGCAGCAATCCTCCTGCCTCAGCCTCCCAAGTGCTGGGATTACAGGCATGCACCTATGCCCAGCATTAACTTTATTTACTTATTTATTTATTTAGGAGGTGCTGGGAATCAAACTCAGGGCCTTGTGATTGCTAGGCAAGTGCTGTACTACCACTTGAGCTAAATCCTCAGCCCCCAGAGCATTAACTTTAATTATTTTGTTTTTGTGGTTTTGAGTCAGGGTTTTACTATATAGTCTAGACTGGTCTTGAACTCACTGTAATCCTCCTACCTCAGCCTCCTGAGTACTATGTAGTTCAGGGTGGCCTCAAATTCTCAGCAGTCCTCCTGCCTCAGCCATCCAAGTGCTGAGATGATAGGCAAGCACCACCACTTCTGGCTACACTTCAGTTTCTAATGAATGTTCCTTGCTTTTGTACCATCATAAAGTTGCAAACTCGTAAGTCAAAACATTGTCAGTCAGTCAGGTATGGCTGCTGTTGAGGTCAGTGATACTTGTTCTCAAGGACTTGGACCAGGTCTGTCTCCACGGAAATGATTTCAGGTTTGCTGTAAGTCCCTCCATTTACTCAAGACAAACACTCCTCTGGAAGATATCTTTACCTGAGGAACTCCTGGGTTTATAGAATGTGCACAAATGGGAAGATGGTGGGCTTCTCTCTAATGGCAGGGACCCCACTCCCTTGCACAGAACCTTGTAGCTTTTTCCTGTCTGGCCTCCTCCCGCCACCATGCACCTCTGACTGGCTGCTGCCCTTGCTCCTTCAGGTCTCCGAAGCCGCTCTACTCGCATGTTTACTGTCCCAGAGGCTCGCATCACCACTCAGGAGAACGACATGGAGGTGGAGCTGCCCATGCCCACCAACTCCCGCAAGCAGTTCCCAGCTGCAGCTGCCAGTGAGTAATAAATGTTCTTTCCCCGTTTGAGGCCATGGAGTGGGCTTCCCATTCATGGCCCTGTGCCTATACTAAAATATCCTAGGATGCCTCCACTCCTTGGCTCCAAAGCTATGCTCACTGCCCCACCAACAGTGTGTCTTTATCTGGAAATCATCTCATTTTACTTTTTTAAAATTTAGTTGAGCCAGGTATAGTGGCTCATGCCTGCAATTTCAGCACTCTGGGAGGCTGAGACGGGAGGATCATAAGTCAAGTCTGGGCAACTTAGCAAGACTCTGTCTCAAAATAAAAGATCGAAAAAGCTGGGGATATTACTTAGTGGTAAAGAACCTATATGGCACGTATGAGGCTCTAGATTTGATCTCCAGTACTGAAGGGAAAAAAAAAAACCTCAGTTGCAATACTATACTGTATACACACAGGCACACAGACAGGAAAATACACATATCCTTGAGTTTATATATAACTTAGTTTTCTCTCTTTTTTTTTCTTTATTTGAGGCACAGTCTCACTATGTTGTTCAGGCTGGCCTTGAACTCCCTATGTAGCCCAGGTAGGCCTCAAACTCTTGACGATCCTCCTGCCTCAGCCTCCCAAGGGCTGGGATTACAGGCATGCACTACCATGCCCAGCTGTAGTTTAGTTTTTGCAAACCGAACACATTCGTGTATGTAACACCTTGAAAAGAATATTACAGGCACCCCAAAAGTACCTGATCACGAATATTTCAGTTCCTAACCAGCAGTAGCAGCAGCACCCCCCTCCCCCAGGAGGGGGTTCTACAATCCTTTTTTTTTTTTTTACAATCCTGACTTTTAATAGCATAAATTAACTTTTTCTCTTTTTATACTTTATTTACTTATTTTTTTCTTTTTATACTTTATATGAGCAGAATTTTAAAAATAATTTTAAACTGACTGTGTTGGCACATGTCTGTAATCCCAGCACTAGGGAGGCTGATGCAGGAGGATTGCTGCAAGTTCAAGGCTAACCGTGGCTACACAGTGATTCAAGGCCAGCCTGAAGTATACAGTGAGACCCTGTTTTAAAACAAACAAAAAATAAATAAAACAAAACTAGATGAATAGAAACAATTTTAAGTGAAGTATTTATCAGCCTTTAATAGGTATGTAGAGTAGATGGAGATTTTCACAGTCTCAATCATTACTATTTTATATGTATCAAATTCATCTCTAGCCAGGTGTCGCGGCACACACCTGTAATCCCAGCACTTGGGAGGCTGAGGCACAAGGACGGCAAGTTTGAGCCCACCCTAGGCAACTAAGTGACTTAGCAGGATCCTGGCTCCAAAAAAGGGGGTTGTGGCTGGGAGTTGGGGGTGCAGTTTAGTGCAAAGGCCCAGGTTTGAACTCCCAGTACCCTAAATAAATAGATAGGGCTGGGGGTGTCCCTCACTGGTATTTCAGTGCTAAAGGGATGAAGGTAAATGAAAGGATCGTGCAGGGCTGGGGATTTAGCTCAGTGGTCAGAGTGCTTGCCTCTTAAGCACAAGGGCCTGAGTTCGATCCCCAGCACCCAAAAAAAAAAAAGATCATGCCCACCCGTGGGAGGCAAGGAGGTATGGTGAACTGAAGCAGTATGGTTAGCTCTTGCCCGAGTTCTCTGTCATCCCTGCTTATCAGTTAGTCTTTGCTCCTGTCAACAACCCAGGCTCCTGAGCCTTTGGAGAAGTCAGAGGGCCTGGCTTTTCTCCAAAATGCATAGAAGGACTTTGCCCAAGAACCCATGATTGGGCAAAGTCTAAAGAGTTTAGGGCTCCAGAGGCTTTTCCCTTTGTGGCAAAGCATGTACTAAACTATTCACACACTGTTTAAAATATTTTGACCCTGTTGCTGGGCGCAGTGATGCACGCCTGTAATCTTAACACTCAGGAGGCTAAGTCAAGAGGATCACTGCAAGTCTGAAGCCAGCCTGGGCTACATAGTGAGTTCAAGGCCAGCCTGAACTACATAGTGAGATCCCACCTCAAAAAAGTCTTTTAAAAAAAAAAAAAAGGTATCTTGGCTCCAGAAGCCTGCCCTTCCAGAGAGGGTGGTCGGGTTCAGGGTGTCAGCTGAGGTGATGTTCTATGCATACTGCAAGAGCTCGGGCCCTTGCTCAGTGGGCAGGCAGTTGGCCTGTGCCCCACTAGGGCAGATGTGGTGTAGCTTCCCTCCAGTGACTCTTGTTCCCCTGCAGCTCGCCCCGCTAGGCCCTCCTGCCCTGCAGTGACCGAAATACCATTGACGATGATCAGCGAGGAGGTAGAGGAGCCAGCCCACTCCATCCGAGGCAGCTCTTCTGCAAACCCCATGAACTCAGGTAGACACGCTGTCTGCTGTTCTTCTCCTAGTGCAGGACGGTTAACATCTGTCCTGGACCTGGCCTGCCTGGGCACCTGAGTTCAAGCCCTTTATCACCTCGAGGACATGTTTTCTTGTGGCCATGGACTTAGTCTTTCACAACAAGTGAAAGTTTGGGAGAAGTCATCTGAAGTAGTTGAGGCGTTATCTCAGCCATGGTCTCGGCCAAGACCTGAAGCCCAGAGTGACTCGAGACTGAGCAGGGCTGTCGCACCTTTTTTGATTTGAAAAAATAGCTACAGAAACAGAGAGAATTTAGGTCAGAATTGAAGTGCTGCTGATATAGCAAATGCCTGTAATCCCAGCACTTGGGAGGCTGAGGCACGAAAATCGCCACAAGTTTGAGGCCAGCCTGAATGACAGAGCAAAAAAAAAAAAAAAGAACTGATGTACTGAAAAGAACTGATGTACCGTTAGCACTGCTCTGATCTCACATTAGCCAAATCAGTACTTCACGACATATATCCCAATAGTCATACCTGTTGAGTCTTCTTGCATATAGCGATGTAAAGGCCAGGATCTAGAGAAGGCCTGTTCCCAGGAAGGGCGTAGGATTCACCAGAACGGCCAGAAAAGAGTCAAGTGACATGGCAGATAAAAGAGTGGGCTTCCTTTTTTTCCCCCTAGTTCGAAGGAAATCATGCATTGTGAGAGAAATGGAAAAGATGAAGAACAAGCGGGAAGAGAAGAAGGCCCAGAATTCTGAAATGAGAATAAAGCGAGCCCAGGTACCTTGGGCGGCTTGGGCAAGAGCTTTAGGACAGTCATCCTTAACACAGCCGGATGGGCGACAGAGGTACTGTTAGGACCCAGTGTTTCTAAGGCTCCAATTCCAATATCTAGCAAATTTGATTTCTCATCAGGATTTAGAGAACACATAGACAATTCAGATATTTATCTGAATGCCCTCAGATGAGCAGTACCAGATGCCAGTTGTCCATGGGGAAGATGCCCTAGGTGTACATGCTGTGGTGCCGGGCCGAGCAGTCACCTCTCCTCTCTCCCTACCCCTAGCTACACGTGCTGCAGGGCAGGGGCAGCTGCAGCAGACACCCTGCTGCCATGCCTCCTGAGACGCGGAAGAGCCACCCTGTCTGGCTTCCCAGGGTGGGCTGGGGGATGCCTGGGCTCCCCTGCCCATCTCTGCCTCCTGGGGGTTTGTGCCTGGACTTCTTGGTGTTGAGCCAGGGCAGGCAGAGCTGTTGTTGATGCCACTTAGCGCTGGCTCTGAGAGCGCTTACATCCTGGCAGTCTGCCATTTTTTGTTCTTGTCTCAAACAGGAATATGACAACAGCTTTCCAAACTGGGAGTTTGCTCGGATGATTAAAGAATTTCGGGCTACTCTGGAATGTCATCCACTTACTATGACTGATCCTGTAAGTAAATTGAAAGGACATGTACCTCTCTTTCCTGAATAAGTACAGAATTGAGGGACAGAGACCTTGTCTTTTACAAGCATGTAGGGATCTCTCACTTTGGAGGTGTGACTTTTTTTTCTCTGTTTGCATGCGTGCGTGTTTGTGTGCGTGTATGTTTGTGTGTGTTGGGACTGAACCCCGGGGCCTCTCGTATGCTAAGCATTACCACTACTAAGCCACACCCCCAGCCACACACACTGCACCTTTTAATGTATTTTGTTTTTCTGAAACAAGGTCTTTCTCTATAGTCCAGTCCGGCCTGGAACTTTATAATCCTCCTGCCTCCACCTCCCAAGGGCTGGAATTACAGCTTGTGTCACTGTGCCCAGCAGCACCCTCCCCCTTTTTTTTTGTGCTGGGGATTGAACTCAGGGCCTTTTGCTTTCTAGGCAAATACTCTAACCACTAAGCTAAATCCCCAACCACCACCTCCCCCTTTTTTTAAATACCCTTTGGTGGGCTGGAGCTAGTGAGGCCTAGATGGAAGAGCTGGTCTTTACAACCTGTACCCCACCCTGATTATTGTGGGTTGGCTGTGCTCTTGCTAACAGTTGTAAAAGTAATGCTGAAACCTCTTGTAAGCAGCAGAGTAAGAAAACTGGGGGGTTTTTAGTGCTCTGACCCTTTTCCTTTGGTTGTCTCTTTTCATCTTCTTGCAGATAGAAGAGCACAGGATCTGTGTCTGTGTTAGGAAACGCCCGTTAAATAAACAAGGTGAGCTGTTGAATCAGAAAAGGGCTTCATGGGCTAAGGATTTAGCTCAGTGGTTAGAGTGCTTGCCTTGCAAGCATAAGGCCCTGAGTTCAATCCCCGATACCAAAAAAAAAAAGAAAGAAAAGAAGATGGCTTCAGGTTGGGGGTCCCCTGCGTTCAGGGAGTCATACTGAAATACTCTCCTCCTGCAGAATTGGCCAGGAAAGAAATTGATGTGATTTCCATTCCAAGCAAGTGTCTCCTCTTGGTGCATGAACCCAAATTAAAAGTGGACTTAACAAAGTATCTGGAGAACCAAACATTCTGTTTTGATTTTGCATTTGACGAAACAGCTTCCAATGAAGTTGTCTACAGGTTAGTCCATTGCCTCTCTCTTTCTTTCTGGCCGCTCTTCCTCTTTGATGTGGGACACATACACAGACAGGCTGAATTCAAACTCTTTCCTGACCTCATGTTTTCTTTGGGCAGCTCCAGCTCCCAGCACCAGAAAGACTTTAAGCCTGCCACAGCCCCTCCCCTTTGGCAGCCTCAGGGCCCCCCTGGAGTGGATCATGAGTGAGGCATCACATTTTACTTTCAGGGTGGGCTGGCAGGCTTGAGGGGTTCTTCCAGGGTCCTATGCAGCCACCCCGTTACTCACTGTGGTTAGCAAACTCAGGTAACTCCACATCTGCTCTGTACAGTGTGTAGCCTCACTTAACTATAAGTAAAAATTCCTTCAATTCCTTAGTTACGCCGGCCACATTTCATGTAATAAGCTGCTGCATGCTCTTCTGCATGGCAGAGGCTGCACTTGGACAGCACAAATTGGGGACATGTCCATCATGACAGAAAGTTCTGTTGGACAGCATGCTTTCCTGTCCCTGGCTTTTCCTGTCAATCTTTGCTCCTGTCAACAACCAGGTTCCAACAGGAAAAGCCCCTGTCCCCAGGACACAGCAGAGGGTGACAGACGGGCTCACGGGGCAAATCTGGCTCCTGACTCCTTTTTTGTAGGGCCCTCAAACCAAGAATGCTTCTGTGTTTTAAGAGGGTTTTTCAAAAAAAGAGCGAGAAAGAAATAGTGTGACAGAGTGTGTAGCCCATAAAGCATAAACTATTTTAGGCGTAGGTCTTCCCTGCTCCTTGTAGTATGTTTCATACTGGAAGCTGTCACGGCTGAGGTTTTCATCTCAGGCCTGGAGAGAGGAGGGCTGATGGTATACAGCGAGAGCTCAGTCCAGCCTCTCTGCCTCAGCAGGTAACATGCAGATTTGTCACAGGGGTTGGGGTGAGGTGGGACCACTGAGGCAGGAGGAGAGTGCTGTGATTAGAAGGAATCGAGGGTCTAGAAACTCTGCAGTGGAAGGACTGTGGTCTGGGGAACACAGTTGGGGAATAAATTTGGTCCTTGTATCTGTGGGTTCCTACTCAGTGAATTCAGCTGACCACAGATCAAAAATATGGGAGAAAAAGATTGTGTCTGTACTGAACCTGTATACGCTTTTTTCTAGTCATCCTTCCTTAAGCAATATAATATAGCAACTACATTGCATTTACATTGTATTAGGTATAATAAGTAAGCTAAGTATGGTGGCTCACACCTATAATCCTGGCATGCTGTGGAAGTTAAAGCAGGAGCGTAGTAAGTTTGAGCCTAGCCCAGACAATTTAGTGAGATCCTGTCTCAGAATTTTAAAAATGAGGGGCTAGGGATTTAGCTCAGTGGTTAGAGTGCTTGCCTCACAAGCACAAGGCCCTGAGTTCGATCTGCGGCACCAAAAAAAAAAAAAAAAAAAAAATTTTTTTTAAATGAAAAAGGGCTAGGGATGTATTTCAGCACAAAGCCCTTAGGTTCAATCACAGTACTAGAAGAAAAAGAGATGATTTAGTTATGGAAGGATGTGTATAGGTACAAGTACTATGTTATTTTATATAAGGGACTTGAGCATCTGTTGATCAAGTGTGGGGAGTGGTTCCTGGAACCAGTCCCCCTTAGATACAGGGGAGTAACTATACAAACACTCCCCCTTGACCCCATTTTTTCTCCTAGGTTCACAGCAAGGCCACTGCTACAGACGATTTTTGAAGGAGGAAAAGCAACTTGTTTTGCATATGGGCAGACAGGAAGTGGAAAAACTCATGTGAGTATTTGAACGTGGCAAAGAAACCCTTCCTCTTTGGCACACTGGGTCCCTAAAACAGAAGACAAGCTGGGCATGGTGGTACAGAATCCCAGTGCTCTAAGAGGCTGAGGCAGGAAGATTGCAAGTTCAAGACCAGCCCAGGCAATTTAACGAGACCCTGTCTCAAAATTTAAAATACAAAAAAAAAAAAAAAAAAAAAACCTAAAAATAAAAAAAAGGGTTAGGGATATAGGTCACTGCAAAGTACCTGGGTTCAAATCCTAGCTCCACCACCAAAAAAAAAAAAGAGGACAGTGACTTTCTTGGAGAACGTTCCCTTGAGCTGAGTGGGATACGGCATGCCTATAATTCCAGCACTTGGGTGGCTGAGGCAGGAGGATCGCCAGAAGTTTGAGGCCAGCCTGGGCTCCATAATGAGTTCAAGACCAGCCTGAACTACATAGCCAGACTCTATGGTCAAAAAATCAAACAAGCAAAATAAGTTAGCCCCCTCAGCTCAGAGGTCCCATCACCAGTCTCTCCATGCCAGGTACAGTCTTTGGTGTGGCTCACGGTAGCAACAGAGCCAGTAGTGCTCTGGGACAGGCCAGAGGCCTTACCCACAGTCATCCGCCTCTTGCTTTTGCAGACTATGGTTGGAGACCTGACTGGCAAAGCTCAAAATGCATCCAAAGGGATCTATGCCATGGCCTGTAAGTAGAGTGTTCTGTGCATTGGCATTGGGTGGAAAAGTGTGGTCACTTATCCAGGCTCTCCCCTCAGCCCGGGACGTCTTCCTCCTGAAGAACCAGCCCCGCTACCGGAACCTGGGCCTGGAAGTCTACGTAACATTCTTTGAGATCTACAATGGGAAGGTAGATAACAGGGAGCCCCAAGTGTGCTTTGTGCCCCCAACTTCCTAAAACCTTGAAGTTGGCTAGAAGTTGTAGATGCCAAATGTCCTGGTAGCTATAAGACCTTTGGGCCACTTGGCCGTGGCATGTGTAGGAAGCTTTGTCTGATGGCACCCAGGCTCAACAAACACAGGAGGGATACTCGTGGCACCCTCTCGGATAGAAGGTGCCTTGGGTATGCCTGGCTTCCCTTGACCCACCTTCCTCATAAGCTTCTTCCCCTGACTTCGCGTTCCCATTAACTCATTCTCCACCCCAGTATCTCTCTCTCTTCCTCTACATTGTCTGCACTTTCGCGGAGCTGCCTTTTCTAGACCAGGACCTAAATAAAAGTAGCTAATGTTAGCACCAACAAGATACTATGTACTAAGCACTATGCTAAGCACTTGTCTCAGTTTTACAGAGAGGAAACAGGCTAAGGTCCTGCGACAACTTGCCAAGGCAGCTAGTAAAGTAGTAGAGTCAAATTGAAGCAGATTGGCTCAGATCCCAAATAGAATGTCCTCTGCTAGTCTGATATCTGTCAGCTTGTTTTCTCTCCCGCTCTCCTACTGCCAGCTCTTGTCTAAGGCAGACAGAGTCTGTAGGAAAGAGGTGTTGGGCAGGGCACTCAACACGTGTGACCTCAGGCTAACTCCCCTTGCCCGGCACAGCTGTTTGACCTGCTTAACAAGAAGACCAAGCTTCGTGTGCTGGAGGATGGCAAGCAGCAGGTGCAGGTCGTGGGGCTGCAGGAGCACCTGGTTAACTCTGCAGAGGACGTCATCAAGATGATCGACATGGGCAGTGCCTGCAGGTCAGAGTTCAGGCAAGGGGAAGGGGCCATCTAACATCCGGTCCAGGTGATGGAGTAGCTTTAAGGCCGTTTCTGTTTCTACACAGTGCTGCTTCTCCTAAGGGCTATATGGATCTCTGCTTTTTGTTTTGTTTAAGGATCTCTGATTTGAAAAGATCTCAGTAAGGCAGGTGGCCCAGGCCAGAGGTTCATCAGAACTGAGTCAAAGCTGCTTTTTTTGCAAGTGTGCTTCTGGCATCCGTGGGATTCTCCTTGTTTTGTCTCCCTCTATGGTGGAAGTTAGGAGTTCCAGATCCATCCTGGGCTGGAAGTAATGGGGCTGTACCTCCTCTGCAGGAGTAGGGAAGAAGTGAGATTATACAGGGGTGCTGGGCAGCTGTGGAGGTCCAGGGAGGGGCTGCTGTCTGCAGGACCCCCTAGTTCTGACAAGTAGTTCATGACAGTACCCCTCCCTGTGTGCCCTGTAGCAGAGGGCACTCCTCTTTACCCATGTCCTTCTGGCCCCAGGTATGGCCAAAACCCTAGCACAGAATTCAGGACTGATTTGGCTGCCTGAAAGATGTATTAGGTCCAGAGCTAGAGAGAGAGCTGCTGTCCGGGGAGGCCAGGATGGAAGTCTGGGACAGGAAGACACAGGACTCCTAGAATCCTAACCAGTATCCCTCCCTTACCAGAGAACTGGGGACTAGGCCGGCTTAGACGCTGGGGTGCCCTGGGGAGGTTGCTGGCTCCAGAAGCTCATAACCTTTCTTTGCCTTTCTTTGCCACAGGACCTCTGGGCAGACATTTGCCAACTCCAACTCCTCCCGCTCCCATGCCTGCTTCCAGATTCTTCTTCGAACCAAAGGGAAGATGTATGGCAAGTTCTCTTTGGTGGATCTGGCAGGAAACGAGCGAGGTGCAGATACCTCTAGTGCTGACCGGCAGACCCGCATGGAGGGTGCAGAAATCAACAAGAGTCTCCTAGCCCTGAAGGTAGCAGGGGCTGGTGCTACAGCTGGTTGGCCTGGAGGGCAGCTGAGAAGGAAGTGAGTGGGCAACACAGAGGGAAGAAGGGACCTCAGTGGCTTCCGCTGCCCACAGGAATGCATCAGGGCCCTGGGCCAGAACAAGGCTCACACCCCATTCCGCGAGAGCAAGCTGACTCAGGTGCTGAGGGACTCCTTCATCGGGGAGAACTCAAGGACGTGCATGGTGAGCAGGGTCCCAGGGGTCATCCCTCTCTGGCCCTGGCAGGAGGCCCAGGCCCTCCACCGGGCTTCCACATCTGCCCTGCCACAGCAGCCTGCTGCCTGCCCAGGTGGGGTGCAGAGGGTCCACTCCCCTTGTTGGGTATGGGTGCAAGCGCTGTGCTTGACCTCAGGGAGGCTGTCGCTGCCTTACTGCCTGGTGAAAAAGGAGCTCCAGGATTCAGAAGGTAGACTTCAGGGGAGCGGGCGAGGGAAGCCTTCATCTTTTCTGTGGCATTCTTCAGGCTCACTGATTCCAGCCTAGGAAACAGGCTGAATATGAGGCCACAGGTCCGGTGCCTTGTTACCCTTCCCTGTTTGATCTCCAGGGCCTTCTGTGTGAGGTTGGCCAGCCCTTCCTCCAGGGAATATCCTCACTTGTACGCTCTAGCTAGTGCCCTTTCCATAAGGAAGAAAGATTCCCTGATGGTTTGGGAGGTCTTGTTTGTTTGAGACACAGCCTCTCTGTGTAGTTGAGGCTGACCTTGAATTTGTGATCCTCCTGACTCAGCCTCCCAAGTGCCAGGATCCTAGTCATGTGTCACCAAGTCACACTGGGATTTTTGGATTGAGCTCTTTTTTGTTTTTTGGTGATGTTAGGGATGGAACCCAGGACCTCATGCATGCTAGGCAAGCACCCTACCACTGAGCTATACCTCCAGCCCCTGTGACTAAGCTCTAAACACCTCTCCCCAAGGCATTATCCTGAGGCCTGGTGAGCTGAAATTCCCAGCAGGAGCCATAGAGGTTCTGAGATAGGACCTTGGTAGCAGGGTAAGGAACAGAAGGTGATTAGGTGCTCATTCATTCATACTGGGGAGTGAATGCAGGATGTGTCAAGGTATAGCCCCAGTACTTTTAGTTTTTATTTTATTTCTTTTTGAGACAGTGTCTCAGTAAGTGGCTCAGATTGGGCTTGAAATTGGGATCCTCCTTCCTCAGCCTCCCAGGGTGCTGGGATTACAGGTGTGCACCACCACACACCTTGGGAATCAATTTGTGGGGGGCAGGGAGTGCTGGGGATTGAACTCAGGGCCTTGTGCTTGCTAGGTAAGCACTTGACCACTTAAGCTAAATCCCCAGCCCCCAGGAACCAATTTTTGGGGGGTTTTGTTTTTTTTGTTTGTTTTTTGATTTTTGGTGCTAGGGATCAAACTCACCCTTGCTAGGCAAGCGCTCTACCGCTTAAGCTAAATCCCCAGCCCCCAGGAACCAATTTTTAAGGCACTGTAATTTGCATGCCCATTTGTAAGTTGCCCAGCATAGCTCGGGTGCTTACTGAGTCCTCCCACCTCATAATGTGGGTCTGAGTGTGGCCTCCTGGCACCACTCCAGGAGTAGGCTGTCTAGTGCTCACCTTGAGAGTCTCAACCTCTATCCACCTTCTTTTGCAGATTTCCATGATCTCACCGGGCATTAGCTCCTGTGAATATACTTTAAACACACTCAGATATGCAGACAGGTACTGATGCCCACAGCTGGGGGGATGGGGAAGGGCACAGCTGTAATGGGAAGGGGAGGCTGGGGCCCAGTACCCACCGTGGGGCTTTGGCCATGGGGCTAGGTCCGTCCCAGTCACCTGCAGTTGGCAGTGAGTGAAGGTCTCGCCCAGTGCGTCTTCAGCTCCTGCTGCCCGACTCTGGTCAAAGCAAAGCTGCTGCTCCATCCCCTGGAGCCCCAAGCCCTGCAGCCTGAGTGGGGCTAGACTCCAGCAGGGACAGAGGGCTGCAGGCTGCCATGGCTGCTGAGCCCTCTGTGCTTCCTCAGGGTCAAGGAGCTGAGCCCCCACAGCGGACCCAGTGGAGAGCAGCCAGTGCCAATGGAAACGGAAGAGAGAGAAGCTGGCTCCACTGGGGCCCCAACAGCACTCGGCGTAAGGGGGGCAGCCAGGCTGAGTGGGACTGCACCCTGCCCAGGGAGCCTGGCCCACTCTCCACACTGCTGTCTCTCCCTTTGTACCATAGCTCTCCAAGGAGGAGGAAGAGGACCTGTCTTCCCAGATGTCCAGCTTTAACGAGGCCATGACTCAGATCAGGGAGCTGGAGGAGAGGGCCATGGAGGAGCTCAAGGAGATCACACAGGTGGGAGCTGGCTGGCTAGCGAGACAGACCCCCACTTGCCCAGCCCGTCCTGGAACATGGCGCAGGGCCTGCTCCCACAACAGCCCTGGACAGCTGTATTCCTGCATCTGCCTGTCAGTGCAGCTCCTCTAGGGCGGCTGCTTACCACCCCTGCCCTTCTCAGCCTGGCATACATGGATCCCCCAGGCTGCAGCTGGTCCCTCCCCTCCACGCTGCTGGTTGAGGTTTAGAAGGTGACATACGTGTAGGGATGTCTTGTTGGTTTAGTGAGTGTTCCACCTCCTGTGCTGAAACCACAGATCTGAAACATCAAGTATAAATAGTAGGCCCTAACTTGAAATCAGTCTTGACTCTTTCAGGTACAGACTGAGTTCCTTGTAAGAGTCACTTAATCGCACTGGGCCTCAGTTTCTTCACCCCTAAAATGGGTAAGATAGGATAGTGTCTTGAGGGTTAATGGGCATGGTACATCTGGTGAGTGCTGAGAAAGTAGCAGGTGCTGCTGCTGCTGTGACCCTGCTGCTGGAGGATGGCACAAAAGTACATCCCAACAGTAGGGCGCTGTGAGGATTGGGGATCAGAAGGAAGAACTTAGAGGACTTGCGAAGCAGTGCTGTGAAGGGAAGTGGTTGGGCCTGTCCTCCCTTCCCTGGAGTGCTCAGGGTTCCTGGAGTTCAAAAGGACATGGCGAGCCAGAGGTATGAGCAGATGATAGAGGGAGATCAAGCCTGTGGACGGTTCAGCGAGGCGCAGATGCTGGATGACCTCTATACGCTCGTACCAAAGGCTAAGAATTTCCTGAAGGGGTGATAGAGGACTGTGAAGAGGCTTGGGCAGAGTAGTGACGTGGTCATAGAGTTTTAGATAAAATCACCGTTACTGAGGGTATCGCTCAGTATAGAGCACTTGCCTAGCATGCTTGAGGCCCTAGGATCGATCCCCAGGACCGACCAAAATAAAACGCTGCTTAGTAGAACTGGCAAAATTTAGGGGTAGAGTTGTCTCCCTCAGTTTCTGGCTTGGGCATCAGGACCAATGACATCATCCATTTTACATAGGAGATAAGGACAAGTTTGATGTAGAAAGAGCATGATTTTGGGGCTGGGGATTTAGCTTAAGTGGTAGAGTGCTTGCCTAGCAAGCACAAGGCCCTGAGTTCAATCCCCACCCCCTACCCCACCCCCACAAAAGAAAGAAAGGATGATTTTAAGAGGAGGATTTCCCAGGGAGGAGGGTCAGAAAGCAGGATGCAGGCCATGGGTAGAGGTGTGGCATCTTGCACAGCGATGTGCATTGCAGATGGCTGGCCCCCAGCAATGATCTGCTAAGGTGTGCAGTTGTTACTGAGTGACAAGCTCCTTCCTGTGTGGTTGCAGCAAGGACCAAGCTGGCTAGAGCTCTCTGAAATGACTGAGCAGCCAGATTATGACCTGGAGACTTTTGTAAACAAAGCTGAATCTGCCCTGGCCCAGCAAGCCAAGCACTTCTCGGCCCTGCAAGGTGAGTGTGGTCTGCCTGGGCAGGGGGTCCGGGCCCTCGGAGACTCTCAGCACTATGTACCACTGCACTCTCCTTCCAGAAGTCATCAGGGCCTTGCGCCTGGCCATGCAGCTGGAAGAGCAGGCAAGCAAACAAATAAGCAACAAGAAGCGGCCCCAGTGACAACTGGAAATAAAGATCTGTTTGGTTTCACCCCCAGCATCTTTCCCCCGCATCGGCCCTTCCTCAGCGAACTCTGGGTACCTGGTGGGTTGGTCAGGGCCTGAACTAGGATGGGTTTTGGAAAATGCCCAGTGTGGGAGCATCTGGGGCAGAAATGCTACTTTCCTTTCCCTCATCTGGGAACGAGAGGAAGGAGCTTTTAGTTGCCCTGTGCACTGCTGTGCTCTTCATTGAGAGAGTGTTGTCTAGATAGAGCTATCCCTGGGACGGCGTCCTGCCCTCCCGGACTGGCTGCTGGTGGCGTCTCCTCAGGCTTGTCCTGCCCTGTGGGAGGAGGAGGGGCCGCTAGGCCAGCTCTGCCAGCTCGGGCCTGCCATCCACACCCAGGGTCCGTGCACTTGCTTGTTTTGTACTTTAAAAAAAAAAGGTTCTGGATCTTCTTCCTTCCTTGCAGTTTTTGAGGCTCAAGAGGATCCCTGCTATATTCTGTTTTATGTATTTATGCATTGTGTTTAACAATAAAGCAAGAGAAAAAAACTTAGCCTCTTGAGTGGTGTGTGGGAAGAGCCGAGGTTGCACCTGAACCTTCTGGAACTGAGGACACTGCTGCGCCCTTGACCTCTGTGATTCCGGTTCCAGTCCTCTGCCGTTGCCAGGAGGCCAAATCCACGCCTGCAGTTTCTGCAGCCTCTGGCTTGGCCACACTGACGATGTGTACTAGGCTCCAGTATACCGCAGGGGATGGGGACCGTAGGTCCAGGAGATGCTGCTGTCTCTTACAGTCTGCAGAACACATGGTAAAAACTCTGGAGAGCCAAGACTGGTGGCATTACACGAAATCCCAGCACTCTGGGAGAATGAGACAGGAGGATCACAAGTTAAAGTCCAGCCTGGGAAATTAAGCAACTAACAAGAACCTGTCTCAATTTAAAAAAAAAAAAGAAGAAGCCAGATGTGGTGGCCCATGCCTGTAATCCCAGCACTCGGTGAGACTGAGGCAGGAGGATTGCCCTGAGTTTGAGGCCACCCTGAACTACACAGCTCAAAATCAGCCTGAACTGCATAGTGACACACTGTCTCAAACCAAAAAAAAGAGGAGGTGCTGAAGGTCCTGGACTCGGCCCCCAGTACCACCAAAACAAAAAAGCCAGGTGTGGTGTACACCTCTAATCCTAGCACTCAGGAGGCTGAGGCAGAAGAATCACTGAGTGTGAGGTCAGCCTGGGCTATATAACATGAGAAGTTTGCCAGCTGGACTGAAAGCACAGGCTATGGGCAGTCTGGGAACTGGAGGTCCGGATTCTGTCTTGGAACATGAATTAAGACAAAGAGGTACCCAAGGCTTTGCCCATACTAGGCAAGGGCTCTACCACTGAACTATATCCGTAGCCCCCCTCATTTTCTTTCTTTGTGGTACTGGGGATTGAACACCAGGGATACTGAGCTACATGCCCAAGAGTCCAGAGACATGATTTCATAAATTGGCCAGGCTTACCTGGAATTTATGATCCTTCTGCCTCTTTCTGGGTTTAGAGGTGTGTGCCATTACACCATGTTAACATGTTCACAAGGGGCTGTAATTCAAGTCTCACTGCCAGGCACCCTGAACCACCAGTGGTACACGCATGACTGTCCCATCAGGTGTTTCGTACCACTAGTTGGCCAAGCCAGTAGGAACATATTAAAGAAGGATTTTAAGCCTAAAATCACACAGTCAGATGTACATTTAGGAATACTTTGGTCAGAGGATGGCCAGGCAGCATGGGGCATGTAGGCCATTGTGGAAACCAGAGGGAGGTGGGGTCAAATGGACTAGGTGCTGGCTCGCAACTCTTTTTTTTTTTTTTTTTTTGTGCCAGGGTCTCACTAGGTAGCTCAGGCTGGTCTTCAACTCACAGTCATCTCCTGCTTCAGCCTCCTGAGCACTGGGATTACAGACAGGCGCCACTCAATTTCAACTTTTTGGTTTTGTTTTTTGTAGTGCTGGGGATTCAGTCCAGGGCCTCTTGCATATAAGGCAAGCTCTCTACCACTGAGCTGTCCTCCCAGCTCTTCAAATCACTTTTTTAAGCAGTGGCAATGGTTATTGAGAAAGTAAAAGTGAAGAGTGAGGGAGACACTGGGTCTGCAGGAGTTTGGGCTAAGTAAAAGAGGAAAACACAAGTTAACACCTGAAGAAGGGTCGGGGATTTAGCTCAGTGGTAAAGCACTTGCCTAGCAAATCCAAGGCCCTGAGTTCAATCCCTAGCACTGCCCCCCACCAAAAAAAAAGAAAACAAAAAAACCACCTTGGAGAAAGCAGGGTGGACTATTGTTAGGAAAGCCCTTTCAAATTATTATCTGTAAAATAACAGTAGGGCCAGGAGTGGTGGTGCACACTTGAAATCCCAGCACTCGGGAGGCTGAGGTAGAATTGCTGAGTGTGGGATCAGCCAGAGCTACACAAATTTGAGGTGCCATAAAATAGCCACTAAATTTTGAATTTCTGGGTTTAGAAATTTGGCAGAAATAGTACTAGTTCTGTGGCCTTAAAAAAAAAAAATCTAAACACCTGAACTATTCCCCTGCTCTTTAAAATGAGGCCATAGCAACCAGGCCTGGTGGCCCACATGCCTATAATCTCACCACTTGGAAGGCTGAGGCAGGAGGACTACCGTGAGTTTCAGGCTAGCTTGGGCTACACAGTGGGTTCAAGGCTGGCCTGAACTACATAGCGAGACTCTGTCTCAGGAAAGCAAAAATAAAAATAAAATGAGGCCACAGGAGCTGGGGATTTAGCTCAGTAGTTAGAGTGCACCAAAAAAAAAAAAATGCTAGCACTCAGGAGGCTGAGGCAGGAGGATCACCATGAGTTGGAGGTCAGCCTAGACTATATAGTGAGTTCAAAGTCAGCCAGACCTACAAAGAGAGACCCTGTTTCAAACAAATAAAAACATTAATTTTATTAGCTCTTTGGGAGAGAGCTATATGATGTTATCCACTGAAAATTACCCAAATGTTTTGTCTTCTATTCCTAGGTAAGCTTCAGAGGGAATTCATTACTGCTTATAACATGATGAACACAAACACTGCTGTCAGACCACACTGTTTCATAACTGAATTTGATAACTTCATTCTGAGGACCAGGCAGCGATATAATAATCCCAGGTCTCTCAACAAAGACAAATCTGTCTGGCGCGCAGACGGAAATCAAGCTGAGGCCCCCTTATCAAATTCCCACATGTGAACCGCGCTCAGGCACAGAGTAACGTCTGCACTTTCTGTTGACTATAAAGGTGTTGGTAACATAGTTCTGTTTTTTTAGATTTGATACCAAAAGTACAGTGAAAGAAAAATGGATAAACATCATATTTAAAAACCTAACTTTTCAGGGAGGGGAGGGGAAGGGGGGAAGAGGGGGGAAAACCAAGATGTATCATGTACAGGTACAAAATAACCATGTTGATTATGATCATTATGTATGCAATGTACCAATACATGTTCTTGGTAAAAAATAATAAAAAAAATTAAAAAAAAAAAACAACCTAACTTTTCAAATACCACTCACAATCAAGAAAAAGAAAAGACAACCCACAGAATGGAAACAATATTTACAAAACATCTATCTGATAAGGGACTACTTGAACTCACAGCAAGGCCCCGTCTCAGCAAGTGCTGGGATTACAGGCACGCACCACCAGCACCACCATGCCCAACCTATATAAGCATTTTACACCTCAACAATCAAAAATCTAATTTAGTTTTTTAAAAATCTAATTTATAAATGGGGAAAGGGCCAGGTGTGGTGGCGCATGCCTGTAATCCCAGCACTTGGGAGGCTGAGGCAGGAGCACTGCCACGAGCTCAAGGCCAGCCCGAAATACGTAACGACACCCTGTCTCAAAAAAACCAGAAAAAAAGGGGGAGATTTTAATAGACATTTCAACAAAGAAAATGTACAGCAGGCTAATTACCATACGAAAAGGTGCTCAGTATTGTTCTTCACTACAGAGATGGAAAGCAAAACTCTAAGGATACAGAATATCCATTCATATCCACTCGGAGGCTAAAATAAGCCAGTCAGACCCATGAGTCATAAGGGTTGATCAGTGAAGGATCCTGTAACAGTCTGGATCCTGTTTCTTTGGGCTCTTCTCTTTTTTGGGAGGGTCCCCAGGGATCAAACTCGGGGGGGGGGTCTAACCACTGAGCTAAATCCCCAGCCCCTCTTTGGGCTCTTCTCAAGCATTGTCACTTACTATACTAGTGTAATGTTGCCCTGGAAATCTAGAAAGGCCTTCTAATCCTTGTATTTTTTCTCAGCGGTATGGGTTGCAAGGCGCATCAACTTGAGCCTTTCAACACATTCTAGACAGAAACTGAGGGAGACAGTAGGCCCCTGTAATTTTGGGATTATTTACTGTTGTCTGCCACACATGACATAATGCCAGGCATGTAACCTAAGGTATGTACTGCTATATATTTTTCAAATACTATCAGCATGAGATTGTCAATAACATTCTGTGAATTGTTAAGAATTTCGATCTTTGGGGTTGGGGATTTAGCTCAGTGTCAGAGCACTTGCCTAGCTAAGCGCAAGGCCCTGAGTTCAATCCCCTGCACCCAGAAAAAAAAAAAATTTCAATCTTTGCAGGCCAAGGGTCAATAAACTTTTCTTGGTAAAAGGACAGATTAGATTTTGAGGCTATATGGCCACTGTTGCAACTCTGCATGTACAGTGCGTGGAAACAGCCCCAGACCAGAGGCTGACCCTGGCCTTCAAGTCAGTGCCAGCCTCTGCTGTAAACAAACCTGGCACCTGGCACAGAGGTGATACAACCTAGTGGCAATATGGCAAATATACTAATGTTTGTCAGGTGGAAGCAGGATGTTTCTGATTTCCTTTGTTTCTTAGGAAAGAAAAAAATTGATCATATTAGTGGCATATTTGTGTCAGGGAGTGAACAGATTTACACTGTAAGGAAACTCCATCTGGAAAAGCACTGCAGTTGGAACCTAATCTGTCATCCTCCTAGACACACTCATTTTGGAGGTTTTTTTGTTTGTTTGTTTGTTTGTTTGTTTGAGATAGGCTCTCACCATGTAGTTCAGGCTGTGTAGCTGTGTAGCCCAAGCTGGCCTCAGACTTTCGAGATCCTCCTGCCTCACCGCCCCACCAGTGCTGGGATTTATATTTGGTGGCCTTAAGTACCATTCTATAACAATGATTGCAAAGTAACATCTCTTGTCCAAATTTCTTCTCTAAGGATGACCAGACAGGAATGTCCCACTGCCCCCTGTCCTTCCCATTTACTATTCACCTGGATCTCAAAATCAGTGCGTCCAAAACAACTTCCGCTTTAATCTACCCCGTTTTAGTAAATGGCACCAATATCCATCCAATTGATCAAGTGAGAAATTTAGGAATTCTTGACACGTCCCTCTCTCCACCCCTGTGTTCAACCTATCACCAAATCCTTTCCAACAAAACCCAAATCCATCTTCTCCACTGTCTTACAGCCTTTTCCAACCCAACCACAACCACACACATGCGTCTCTCATTCTGGAGTGCTGCATTAAAATTTTTTGTTATTTGGGGTTTTTTTTTGTTTTTGTTTTTTTGGTATTTTTTTTTTCTTCTTTTGGTGCTGGGGATCAAACTCAGGGCCTTGTGCTTGCAAGGCAAGTGCTATAACCACTGAGCAAAATCCCCAACCCGTTTTTTGTTTTGAGACAGGGGCTCTCTAGGTAGTTCAGGCTGGTTTCGAACTCACGGCAATCCTGCCTCATCCTCCCAAATGCTGGGATTACAGGGGTGCACCTCCACTCCCGGCTGCTGCATTAATTTCTGAAACAAATCTTTCAAAATACCCTAACTACGGCCATGCTCGCCTGTACCCTAATACACTTCTCCTCCCCCGTACAACCCGACCTTTTTAAAAAAGTATTATTATTTTGAGATACGATCTCGTTTACTTGCTATGGTGTCCAGGCTGGGTTCAAATTTTCTTTCTTATTTGCGGTACTGGGTCTTACACCTCCGGCCCTTTTTCATCACAGTATTTGAGATGGGGTCTAGCTAAATCACCAATGTTCCCAGACTGAGGTCAAAGGTGCCCAGAATTGTGATTCTCTTGCCTCAGCTTCCCAAAATGCTGGGATTACAGGCATGTGTTAGCACGGCCGGTTTGGAACCTTCCGTCCTCCTGCCTCAGCCTCCCTGCGAGCCGGATTACAGGCGCAGCCCGCGGCGGGCTCGCCCTCCCAGGCTGTTCAGGGTCAGCGGGATCCGAACGCCTGATTGGAGAGGTGCCCCAGCCAGCAAGACTCGCCTAAACGCCCCCTAAACCTCTCCCTGACCCCTCCTAAATGCCCCCCAAGCCCCTCCTAAACGCCAGGTCCTCAGTCCCGCCGCCGCCCTAGATCCCGCCGCGCGGCGCCCGGAAGAGACGCACAGGAGGCGGGGCAGCGTCTCACAAACCGAACCGTGAGCCTTTGCGTTTCCTCTTTCCAGCCGGCGCCGAGCGATGGGTGAGTGCTCGTCTGCTTTCGGGCCGGGTCGGGGCAGGGCTTCAATCCGGTGCCATCCCAACCCGCACCCAATTTAGGAGTGTAGGCGCGCAGAGCCCGGTCACGGACGGCTGCGAGGGAGGATGGCCTTCGGGTTTTGGCTGGCGAGGCCCTCTCTGGGGACTGCAGGGGACCCGGGGCTGCCGGCGGCGCCAACATGGCGGCCGCTGCAGGCCGCGGGCCCGGCCGCACGTGTATGATGACGCCTTGGTGATGCTGCACATTCCCGACCGAGCAGTGGGGAAGCCAACCTTGGAGAGCTGAGCGTGCGGCGGGCGGCCACGGGGCTCCGGAGGGGCTGAGCCGCCGGCGCCGAGTCCCCCCGGCTCAAGCTTTCTTCCCCGCTCCCGCACGCAGGCATCTCTCGGGACAACTGGCACAAACGCCGCAAGACCGGGGGCAAAAGAAAGCCCTACCACAAGAAGCGGAAGTATGAGCTGGGACGCCCTGCTGCCAACACTAAGGTGCGTGCTGCCCGCGCCTCGCCCCCGGGAGGTCGCCGTCCCCTGCTCTGCAGGGGTCCGGTCTCGCGTGCCTGTTGTGGGTTCTTTCTTGGGCTCTGCGGTTTCTTTGCGTTGGGATCTGGGCAGCCTTCCCCACTAATCGTGCTGAAGAAAAACCGAAGGGACTATGTTGTGTGCGCCCTGCCCCGAGACCAGAGTGGAAAGGAGACCCCGTATACTGGTACCAGGAGGCCTTCTGGCGGGGGAGGCTCCCCATGATAATAGGAATCCCGGTGTTTTTGTTCATTCAAGACTGGTTAGTTCTCAGTGTTTAGGGACAGGTTCTTTCCATTTAGAGGCAACTAGAGTGATGAAAAAGTATCCTTAGGCGTGGTTGTGGCCGTCTTGGCCACCTATGTGCCACTGGCCAATGCAAGGACTTGTCATAGTTACACTGACCATTGCCTCCATCCAGCCCAGGCCCTCCTCTGCTTGTGGCCTGCTGTACTTGATAACTTAGTTCTTGTGTTTCCCAGATTGGCCCCCGCCGCATACACACAGTCCGAGTTCGAGGAGGCAACAAGAAGTACCGCGCCCTGAGGCTGGATGTAGGAAACTTCTCCTGGGGCTCTGAGTGTGAGTGGGGCCCTTTAGAAGTGGATGGTTTCCTAACTGCTGCAGCCTGGTAGGTTGGGGTTGATTCTGGAGGCTGTGGTTGCCAAACACCTCTGAAAAGGCGAGGTTATAATACGAAAAGGGCTGATGCTCTGTGGCTGGGTAGAGGCCCAGGGCTTATTTCTAGTTCTTCCCTGCTAGCAGGGAGGAGAGTGGGGAGGGCAGACCAGTTGTCCTGTGGTTTACATGACTTGGTTCTAAATCCCTTAACAGGTTGTACTCGAAAAACAAGGATCATTGATGTTGTCTACAATGCATCCAATAACGAGCTGGTCCGCACCAAGACCCTGGTGAAGAATTGCATTGTGCTCATTGACAGCACGCCGTACCGACAGTGGTACGAGTCCCACTATGCACTGCCCCTGGGCCGCAAGAAGGGGGCCAAGCTGGTGCGTGTTACTTCTGCGGTGGGGAGGGGCTGGCTGGCTTGAGCCTTCTTGTGATGAAAACTGTCCAGTTCTGCTGCTGAAGGGAGAGAGATGAAAGCCTTTATTGCTGAGGAGGGCAGGCGTGGGGGTGTGCAGGCTTCTAGAAGGTTCTCCTGGCCTGCCTTGAACTAATCATCTCTATCCTCTTTACTCAGACTCCTGAGGAGGAAGAAATTTTAAACAAAAAACGATCAAAGAAAATTCAAAAGAAGTATGATGAAAGGAAAAAGAACGCCAAAATCAGCAGTCTTCTGGAGGAACAGTTTCAGCAGGGCAAGCTTCTTGGTGAGATGGCCTTTGTATTGGGGAAAGGGGGGGTCACAAAGAGTGCAGTGTGCACCCTGCATTTTGTCACTGCCTTAGTTTGGTTTGACTCCCAGTCCGATGGTCTAGAGTTCACCAGAAGTGCTTGGCCTCTGGGCTTCAGGAGTATTTCTAGGTCCATTTTCAAGTTGAGGGGGTTGTCTCGGTGATGAAAACTTTGTCCAGTTCTGCTACTGACATTAAGTGGTGATAAAGTATATCTGAGAAGACATGGCCTTCATGCCTGCCCCCAGGATACCAGAACCAGTGCAGATTTTATTTTATTTTATTTTGTGCTGGGGATTGAACTCGGGGCCTTGTGCTTACAAGGCAGGCACTGTAACCACTGAGCGAAATCCCCAGCCCATGGATTGTTTTTTTAAAGGATAGAGTAGGGTGGTACCTCTTTGTCATTCTGCTAAGGACCACATACTCTTTTGCAGCCTGTATTGCATCAAGACCAGGCCAGTGTGGCCGAGCAGATGGCTATGTGCTAGAGGGCAAGGAGCTGGAGTTCTATCTGAGGAAGATCAAGGCCCGGAAAGGCAAATAAATCCTCTCTCTTGGCTTAGCTCATGTAATAAAGGTGTTTATTGTTCTGTGTTCATGTTGTGTGAATAGTGTATAAAGTTGTAAAGATCCCGTGTGCCTTTCCTTTTACGTATAGACCTGTGTTGTAAACATTTGGATAAGAATTGTGTGTGTGTGCACTAGGCCTCAAAGCCAGGCCCTCATGAGTGCTGAGCACATACTCTGCCGCTAAGCTACATCCCCAGCCAGGTAAGTTTCTAACCTGAATTTGTGGATGGTATGAAAGCCTTGAAATTGTATTGAATCTTCACTGCATTGCTGAAAGCAGGTTATACAGTTAAGTCCCGAAGCCCCTTACGACCCAGATTTTAGTTTGTTTTGTGTGTGTATTTCGGAGGGGTGCTCAGGATTGACCTCAGGGCCTTGTGCACACTAGGCAAGCACTTTTACCACGGGGTCTCATGTATTCCAGGCTGGCCTTGAGCTCACTGTGTAGCCCAGGCTGGCCTCAGACTTGAGTGATTCTCCTGCCTTTGCCTTCATGAAACTCAGCTCATACTTGGTGAGGCAGCAACCACACAACTGTTGTGGCATTTTTCTGCAAATACCCAGGCAACTCGTGCTCTCCTAGTGAGCTCTGCCTGGTTGGAGAATGGCTTTGTTGTCTTTTGAGACTGGGTCTTGCTATGTAGTTTAGGCTAACCTGGAATTTGGGGTGACCCTCCTGTGTTGGCCTCCTGAATGCTGGGAATACAGGTGTGCACCACTACACCTGGCAGTAATGTTCTGTTTTTTTTGGTGTTTTATCAAACTTGGCCTTGTGGTTGCTAGGCAAGCACTTACCACTGAGCTGAGTCCGCAGCCCCCCTTGTTCTGTTTTTTTGACAGCATCTTGCTGCGTTGTCCATTCTGTTCTCATTCTGACTGAAGTGATCTTCCCTCTTCTGCCCCAGTGTGCGATCAAGAAAGTCACCCCACCCCTCCGATGTACTCTCACAGTTGGTCCATTTTTTTTCCTTCCCCTTAATCTGACATAAATTTTGCTCATTTGGATTGCTGGTCTCTTTTGCTGTCTTCCCCATTAGAGGGAAGGTACTTCGCCATATCCAGGGAACAAGGATATTTGCTTCTCGCCCTGTTTTCCAGCACCTAGAAGGTTGGATGGCAGTACTTTTGAGACAGTCTCATTAAGTTGCCCGGGATTGTCTCCTGCCTCGGCCTCCCAGAGTGCTGGGATTGCAGGCATGTGCCCACTGTGTCCAGCACAAGCTCCATCTATTTGTTTTGTTTTTGTGCTGGGGAATCAAACTCAGGGCCTTGTGCTTAGAAGGTAAGCACTCTAACCACTGAACTAAATCCCTAGTACAAGCTCCATTTACAAGTACAAAATTCATTTGGTTCCTTAGCTTTGGTAAATTGTAGACTTCTGCAAATAGATGATTGGAAAGTGGATTAGCAAAACTTACCCTTTTTTCTGAGTACAAAGACTGCTCTAACAAAAATAAACCCTTCAACCTAACCGACCTTGAGCTTTTCCTTGGCTCTGGGAGGCCTGGCCCCTGCTTTCCCACAGGTGTTGATCTTTGCTCATCATCTTAGTATTAGCTAAGGTTTACAGAGATGTGTGCCCAGCAGAGCAACATTTAACCTCTGCAGTGAGTGGGGTGGGTGGGTAGCTGGGGATCTAACTCGGGGCTGTCCACTGGCTAGGCAAGCTACAGCTGGGCCACACATTGTCTAATTGGAGCTCTCCAAGGCTTTGATCTTTTGCAATCCTGTTTCAGTCTTCCAGGGTGTTGGAGTTACAAGCATGCACCATGACACCTGGTTCTTTTCTATCTCTAAATCAGTAGGATCAGTGAGTTCTCTGGAGTCATGAATCTACTCACTCCCTTTCCACTGCCTTTGGCAGATGACTATTCCTCACCTTAGAGCAAGGCTGTCTCCCTGTGACATGGGAAGAGCCTCGATGCCCTCTGAACTAATGGTTTTAATTGTGAAGTGCTACTGCCTCCACGTTACAGATTTGGAAACAGGCTTACAAATGTTGAGTATCTGGGGCAAAAGCATTTGTCTAAATATGTTCCATATCCTTGGTGTGGCGCATTCCTTGTAATCTCAGCACTCAGGGGGCTGAGGTAGGATTGTCATCAATTAGAGGCCAGCCTGAATTATGGTACATGGTGAGACTCTGTCTCAAAAAAACAAAACCCACCATAAAAATACTCTATATCCCTCAGTCATCCAGATGGAAGGAAGCAAAGCCAGAATTAATATATTCCTAGCTGGGCATTGTGGCACATGCCTGTGATCCCAGCGTTCTGGGAGGCTGAAGCAGGATCAAAAGTTCAAGCCCAGCCTGGGCAACATAGATCCTGTCACAAAAAAAGGGAGGGGATTCAGCTCAGTGGTAAAGCGCTTGCCTTGCAAGGCCCTGAGTTCGATCCCCAGCACTGCCTCCCCAAAAAATACTGTGGAAGGACTTGAGAGTGTAGCTCAGTGGTGGAATACTTGCCTAGCACCAGTGTGGTCCTGGCTTACATCCCAAGCACTGTAAAACAACAAAACAAAAAAACTGCAGTTGATAGTGCACACATACCAAAAAGTCTTGGCGTGGTGGCACTTGAAATCCCAGGGGTTGGGGATTTAGCTCAGTGGTAGAGCGCTTCCCTAGCAATTGCAAGGCCCGGTGTTCAAACCCCAGAAACCCCCACCCCCACCCCGCCAAAAAAAATTCCAGCACTCTAGGAGGCTAAAGTAGGAGATGTGGAATTCCACCCCAACCTGAGCAATTTAATAGCTCAGTAAAGGGGTGGGGATGTAACTCAGTGCAGTCCCTTGGTTCAATCTCCAGTGCTGTCCCCTCCCCAGCAATAAAGGCTGGGATATAGTCACTGCAAAGACCTTGGATTCAGTCTCCTGGCAGGGGGTCTGACAGTGCTAGAGGCTGAAGTCCAGTAAGTCTACGCTGTGCCTCCCTCTGTCTACCTCCTTTTTTCTAGCATTAGTTACCCTTTGGCCTTAATAATCCTGTCACGTGACACACCATTACTGGGGATCGAGTGTGTGGCTTCACACTGAGCTACAGAGCCAGCCCCTTTTTTATTTTTTTTCAGCCTCTTTTTTATTTTTATTTTTTTTGTGTGTGCCGGGGATCGAACTCAGGACCTTGTGCTTGTGAGGCAAGCACTGTAACCACTGAGCTAAATCCCCAGCCCCTTCAGCCTCTTTTTTAAAAAAGAATTTTTTATTTTATTAATTGCTGTGGTGCCGGGGACTGAACCCAGGCCTTGGTACTGAGTGACATCCCCAGCCCGGCTCAGGCCTCTCCCTGCATTCGCATTCAGGACTCTCACTAAAAGCCCTCTCAACTCCGGGAAAAGCCTCTCGGAGGGCGGGCAGAGCCTGGGGCCGCGGGAAGGCTCAGGACTCAGGGCTCCGGGGTCTCCTCCCCCGACTCCGCAGCTTCCTCCTCCTCGATACGGCCCGCGGCCTCGGGGTCACCGCCCTCCTCGGCGGCCCGGAAGCGCAGCAGATGCGGGGTCCGGGGGGCGCCGCGCGCACGGCCAAAGTTGCGCAGGCTGACGGCGGGGGAGGGCGCGCCTGCGCCCAGGAAGCGGCTGAGCAGTGGGGTCTGCGCGGGGGGCCGGGCCGGCGCCGGGGACACGTCCACCTGCACGCTCTGCTCCGGGTCGTCGCTCATGCTGCCAGCAGGAGGGTCACAGGGCGAGACTTGATGCCCGGCCGGGAGACTGGCTCTCCCTGAGAAGTCCCTGGTGCCCAGAGGGTGGCCACTCACCGCAGGTTGAAAGTGGAGCCCAGGAAGGAAGGTCTCAGCGAGTCAGCCGCGGTGGCCACGGTGTAGGGTGGCTGCGGCTGGGCCTCGTCCCAGTACGGGTCCTTCTCGGCGGGGGGCAGATTCTGGTACATGTCATCCACGGCTAGCAGGGACACCTGGGCCCGCAGAAGGGGAGGCACAGGTTACAGAGCTTCCTGTGCTCCATACCCCGCCTGGGCGCTGCAGGGAGAACAGGGCAGGGAGCTGCTCTCCCACCGCTAAACCCCACTGAATTCACCTGCAGGTTTCGGTCTATGAGCTTATTGGTCTCAAAGTCATCATCATCCTCACCAAAGGGGTTGATGATCTGTTCAGCTACCTGTAGGGTGCAGACAGTGTCTTCCGGGCTCAGAGCCCCACTCTGTCCCCAGCATTGGGAAGGACTTTGTGCCCACATTTTTACAGAGCAGGCTGGCATGACCCTCTGAAGTGCCCACCTTGAGCCAGCCAGCATAGAAGAAAAACTGCAGCAGTGTCGTGAGAGGCACATACATGTCCAGGTCTCCCAGGACCGGCGCTGGCTCCTGGCCTGGCTCCTGGCCTGGTCCTACAGGCTCCTGAGGTTTGGCAGCCCCTGCTTCTGGCTCCACAAACTGGCGGCCAACCAGGGAGAGGGTAAAGAAGGAGTACACGGCTATGGTCACCACCTGGAGAAGGGAAGGCCAGGCCTAGAGTATGGAGCAGTGGGACCAAGAGAAATGCAGTCCCTGCCTCTGAGGACCTGGGAGGAGTCTGACGAGTAATTAAACAGGTAACAGTGTGGCAATGCTGGGGGGGGCATGGATGACGACAGGGTCACCTGGGGGGAAGCCTCAAGAATAAGCCCTCTGGGCTGGGGATTTAGCTCAGTGATTAGAGTGTTTGCCTTGCAAGCACAAGGGCCTGAGTTCGATCCCCGGCACCACAAAAAAAAAAAAAAAAAAAAAAAAAGAATAAGCCCTCTGCTGTTGGCAGGACTGAACTGACACCCGCCGGAGTCATCTAATCCTCAGGACCTCACACGCAGCCCAGGATTTACAGTAGGCACTGGGAAGGAGAGGAAAGAGGAATTACCTGGGTGTAGACAAGGGGGATGCTGATCCAGTCATAGTGGAACAGCATGCTGCACTTGGCACGGTACTTGTTCAGCTCCTGGGGGAACAGCAGAAAGAGGTCAGCATTGGTGAGGAGGGAGGGCTAGGAAGACCACAAGGGAGCCCAGCACAGAGCGGGCCTGGGGCTCCACCGCTTAGTCGTGCCAGGCTGGGGCACCTCTGATGGGGAACGATGTAGCAAAGTTGCTGCAAGCACAGAGCCTGGAGCCAGAATGTGAGTATGAATCCCAGCTGTCCTAACTAGCTGTGTAATTTGGGCTTATCTACTTTATGCCTCAGTTTCCCCACCTGTGAAAAGAAGATGATAATATCCGTGCCTGTCTCAGGGTTGTGAGGGTTAAATAAGTTACTAGACTGTGCACACTTCCAGACGTTTGTAACACATAGGTGGCACCATGTAAATGTTCATTTCCAAAATATTCGCCTGCAAAGCTAGAGGTCCAAGGCCGACTCACTTCCAGAAGGAGACAGAGAGCAATGTCGTCACGGATGCGTCCGTCCCTGCGGGCCTGGGCAGCCAGGTTGGTGAACCAGACGCAGGGGATCCAGTACTTGTTGAAGTCAGATTTCAGACTCTCAAACTTTTTCCTCTCTTCCTGGGACATGAAACCTGCTGGGGTGAAGTCGATGGGGTGCAGACGCGTCCTCCGCCGCCAAGGGAAGCCGCGGTCCACCACTGGGCTGCCTGCTCTCGCGTCCACGGCTGTCCCAGGATTTGCCGCCTTGGGCCCTGGAGCGCCCCCTGGTGGCTAGACCGCCCCTTTCCCAAGACCCCCCGCAGCCCCGCACCTGCGTCCACCACGTGCTCCATGGTGGGGAAGCGCTTGAGCACGCGGGTGCTCACCGAGCGCAGCACCAGCACCGACGCCAGGTTGGCGTAGCGGATGAGGGTGCGGCGCAGTAGGCGGCCGCGCTGATCCACACCGTGCACGCTGGCTGAGATGACGCACATCAGCTGGTCTGGCAGCGGGATGCTTGTGTACTGGGACCACCAGCGGTTCACCACCAGAGTCACGTAGAAACCTGGTGGGCCGCCATGGGAGGGGGACGGGAAGGGAGCTCGGAGGAGCGGGGACTCGGAAGGCCCTACACTTCCCTCCTCCCGCCAGAGAGCCCGGTGCAGGCCCTGAGCCAACGGGGGGGGGGGGACTGGAGGTCTCCCCCACAGGCGCCTTGGCCTCTAGCTCCCTGCCTCTTCCTCCACTACCCCCACGCTGGGCCAGGCCAGGCTGGGAGTCAGGAAGAGCTGGAACTTCCTGGCATGGGGGAATGCAACGTCAAGTAACAGTTAACTCCTGGACTGGCTTCTCCAGCTCCTCCTAGCCGGAGTGTGGCAGTGAAGCCAGCAGGTGTCTTGGCCTTGCCCAGTGAGGGCCCAGGAATGATAGGCAGGGCTAGGCCTGGGGAAGCCTTGGACCCAGTGTCCAGCTACTGCGCCTGTGCTGGTTGATTCTGGGCTGTGCTGCCCTTGCTGTGAACCCAAAGGCCAGGGAAGATGCCAGGGAGAACTAGAATGGGCCTCACCCAGTACAAAGGACAGAGGGATGAGGTCTGCAGAGCGGTTGCAGTATTGGGCCACCAGAGCATACACATGTCTCTGCTCCTGGGTCAGCAGCAGCCTGGGGAGAGGTCAGGTGAAGGCCTGGCTTACAGGGAGGTGGATGGTGTACACCCTCTCCTCCCCGGCACACAGCCCTAAGACCTGCCTCACCGGTAGGTGATGCTGAGTGCGGCATAGAGGGCGACAAAGAGCAGAAACTCCTTGTACAGGAGCTTGTAGATGCTTCCTCTCCACCGGAGCAGCAGGCGAGAGAAGCCCCCGAAGCGTGCCTCAGCTACTTTGAGGGTGTATGACACTGTCATGGTGCTGGGGCCTGTGGTGGGAGTTCACAGAGCTGTTCTTCTCTTTAACTTGCCTTGCCATCGCTAAGCTTAGTTCCCAGGCAATCTCCCTTCACCTCTGGTCACACCCTCAGCCTTTACCCTGTCAGGAGATGAGGGTCTAGGTCACCAGCTCCACCCACCACAGAGCTCCAGTACCTGGCTGAAGCCAGGATGGAATCGGGCACAGCGGGGCTGAGCTCTGCCCTCACTCACAGGGCTTTCTCAAGCCCTTCTTCCAGCCGCAGGGCTGGGGAAACCAGACTCTGATCTGCCGCAGATAAGAGCCCCAACTCCAGCCCAGTGCTGACGCTTTTTCTTGGGGCTTTGCTCTGGAAGCTGATCCTCTGGTCTCCAGAGGGGCCCTCTCACCCCACCCCACACCTGCCTACCTGCTCTGAGCAGCAGCCGGTGCTGAGGAAGAGCTGGGCCAGCCTTCGTTCTCCACAAACTTAAATACCTGCAGGGTCCATAAAGTTAGGCTGGACAGAGACTGTCACTGATGGATGAGGCTGTCACCCAGCTTCTCCTGGTCCTGAGAACTGGGTGTGTCTCCCTACCCCTGCAGGGCCGGGCTGGCTTTTGAGTGGCAGAACTGCCATCTGTGCTGATCCCACAGCTCATGCAGGCGGCACCATGTCCTTCCAACTACGATGATGGATGACCGTCCCATACTCCAGGAGAGAAAGCACACGCAGGATGAAGTGTCGCTATAACACCAGCTGCCGATCACAGCACAAAGGCACAGGAGCTACGCCAGAGGCGCTGCCCTGTCATCCTCGCATGGAACCCTCAGCACACACCACGTGGTAGCAATTGTGGCCACCACAAAGATCGGGTTCCAGAAGGTAAATGACTTGTCTGCCGTCACACAGCTAGGATATGCTGGAGGCAGGAGCCAGAGCTGATGGACTTCAAGTGCCAGGAGCAGCCCAAATGGCTATGTTCTTCCTCACACCTGCGCCTCGGAGTTGACAAGGCCACAGATCTGGGAACTCAGCCCTGTGTCCAAAATCTTGACTCCTAGGGGTACCGGGCTCTTAACTTCCCCTGCAACTGGAGATTAAACCCAGGGAGTGCTGAGCTACATCTACATCTCCAGCCACCCTCCCTGCATCCCTTATGTAAAGTTTATTTTGAGACAAGCCCCTGCTAAATTGCCCAGGTTGGCCTCACACTTTCTCCATCCTCCTGCCTCACCCTCCCAAGTAGCTGGGATTACAGGCATGGGCCACCACACCCGACTCTCACCTTCCATTTCTTCATCTGTCCAAATAGAAAAAATAATACCTAAGGTACTGATCAAATTAGAAATAGAACTTTATTTCTCCTTCTATTTTTGTTTTTTGAGACAGGGTCTTGCTATGTAGCCCAGACTGTCCTTGAGCCCTCAGCGATCCTCCCACCTCAGCCTCCTGAGTGCTGGGACTATGCACAGGCACCACCACACCCGGCGCCCTAGCTCATTTCTAACTGCTCCTTCAAGATCCAGTTTAGGGCCACTTCATTCTCTGCTGCCCGTGCTGCCTGTAGCGTGCTAAGCTCCGGTCCCAGGAGAAGGGAGTAAGTAAGGAGGCCTCTGTACCATGGCTTCCTCAAGGCAGGCTGCTGGAAGAGCGATTGGTGGTCAAGGCGCAGGACATAACTGGCTAGGGAAGCCTCTCCTAAAAAAGCCCTGTGCTGGGGGAGTGAAGAAACCTCACCTTTACAGGCCTGGAACTGTGTGCTCCATGAAATTACACATTATCAGCAGTCCACTGAATGTAGACATAGATAGAGATACATAGATTTTTGTATTAGTATATGTTTGCAATACATAAAGAGTACATCCGTCATGGGGAGTTGGTACATGTACAGATCGCATCTTAGCACTTTTCTACTTTCCCTTTCCCTTTCCCTCTTTCCCTAGATCCCCTTCCCAGCTGCGTAAAGTCTACCTCCCTGTTTCCTACCCTCTCTTATTTTACTCTTTTAAATAATTTATGCTTATTTACATAAGAGAAACTGTTGATATTTAACCTTCTGTTATTTACTTCACTTAGCATTATGGTGTTAAGGTACATCCTTTTTCCTACATAAAAATGTATCCTTTTATGGCTGAGTAGTACTTCACTGTGTATAAATACATTTTTTTAATCCATTCATCTGTTGATGGACATACAGGTTGCTTCCAAGAGTTAGCTGTTGTGAGTTGTGCTGTGCTGCTATAAACATGAATATCATGTCTTTTGTGGGGGGAGGTGCTAGGCAAGTGCTCTACCACTGAGCTAAATCCTCAACCTTTGGATATGATGTCTTTAACTTTTTTAGAAAGATAACCCAGAAGAGGGATAGCTGGGTTGAATGGAATTTCTAGTTTTAGTTTTTTGAAGGATCTTCACAGTGATTTCCACAGCAGTTTCACTAATTTACATTCCCACCAGTAATGTAGAACAGTCCCTTTTCCTCCACAACCTTGCTTGATTTGTTTTTTTGGGGTGTTTTGGTTTTTTTGGGGGGGTTCCCCTGGGAGCCAGGGATCAAACTCAGGGCCTCCTGCTTGCTAGGCAAGCACACTAGCACTTGAGCTAAACCCCCAACCTCGCCTGATTTGTTTTTGAGTTCACGATGGTAGCCATTCTTTTTGGATTAAGATGGAATCTCAGGGTTGTTTTGATTTGCATTTCTCTAATGGCCAAAGATGCTAAACATTTTTTCATGTATTTATTGGCCATCTGTGCTTCTTCTGTGAAGTGTCTATTCATTTTAATTGTCCATTTTTGATTGGGTCATTTATTTGGAGGGGTCTAATGTTTTTTGTTTTTGAGCTTTTTATAAATTTTAGATATTAGTCCTCTGTCCAAGGAATAGCTGGCAAAAATTTTTCCTATTGTGTAGATTGTGTCTTCACTCTGTTGGTTGTTTCTACTGAACTTTTTTCTGTTTGTTTTTTTTTGTGTGTGTGTGTGTCTTTTTTTTTTTTTTTTTTTTTTTTGGTGGTGCCGGGGATTGAACTCAGGCCCGTGTGCTTACAAGGCAAGCACTCTAATCACTGAGCTAAATCCCCAGCCCTGTGTGTGTCTTTTTGAGATGGATCTCACTGTGTAGTTCAGACTGGCCTTGAACTCATGGCAATCCTCCTGCCTCAGCCTCTGGAGTATTGGGATTACAGGAGTGTGCCACTGTGCTCAGCTCCACTGAACTTCTGATTCCCACACTCCCCTTCTGGCATCTGGTGTGAGAAATTGCCCAGGACTTCAAAACAGATCTGTGTTTCCAGAGTGCTTTGCAGCTGGAGGCAGGTGAGCCCTTTGTAGTCAGCCGTTGTGATGACATTAGCCTGTGTGCTATCTATGCCAAACACGTGTGGCTGGGCATTGGGGCACATGCGAGTTCAAGGCCAGCCTGGGTTACCTAGTGAGACCTGGTTTTAGGAAAAAAAAAAAAAAAAAAAAAAAAAAAAAAAAAAGGGTTGAGGATTTAGCTCAGTGGTAGAGCACTTGCCTAGCAAGCACAAGGCCCAGAGTTCGATCCCCAGCACCAAAAAGAAAAAAAAGAAAAGAAAAAGAGAAAACAAAAATGAATCCACTATGATGGAAAACATTT
>PVJO010014260.1:0-48932 GCA_004026905.1 Hystrix cristata
TTCAAGTCAGGGACTGTGATGCCCCCTGCCTTATTCCTGTTGCCCAGAATTGTTTTTGCTATTCTTGGTCTCTTCTGGTTCCAGATAAATTTCATGATTGCCTTTTCTAGATCTGTGAAGTATGTTATTGGAATTTTGATTGGAATTGCATTAAATCTGTATAGTAATTTAGGAAGTATGGCCATTTTCACTATGTTGGCTCTTCCTACCCACGAACATGGGATGTCTTTCCATTGTCTGAAATCTCTTTCAATTTCCTTTTTTAGAGTATGGTAGTTTTCAATGAAAAGATCTTTTACTTGTTTTGTTAGATAGATCCCTAAGTATCTCATTTTTATCGATGCAATTGTGAATGGAATAATTTCTGTTATTTCTTTCTCAGTGAGTTTGTTATTGGTATATAGGAATGCTATTGACTTTTGGGTGTTGACTTTGTATCCAGCTATGCAACTGAATTTAGTTATTAAATCAAAAGGTTTTTGGTGGAATTCTTGGGGTCTTCTATGTAGATCAGCTTAGATTTTAAAACAGTCTCCCACTTCCAATTCTCAAAAGCCTCCTCTGCAGGCGTGGCTTGAAATTTCTCTCACCTGTCCTTTTCCGCTAAGATGAAATTAAAAGAGCGTATGTGTGTGTGTGTTTATTAGTATGGAGAGAATCATAAAGAAAAATCCACACACCCATACATCTTAGCATAAAATGTTGGCTACAATAAACAGGGTCTTGCCACTACAGAAAACCCCAGCTTAAGAGTTGCCAAATTAAAACAAGCAACAAAAACAGAAAATAAACAAAACCAGGATTGGTTCTGTCTGTTGGAGCTAATCAGCAAGACTTAGAGGAAGTGCATAGAATTGGGAGTCAGAAAACCTGGATCTCTAGAACTGGCAGAACAATGAGCAGAGGAGTGCAGTGCAGAGAGGGAGAGAGGTTTGCCTGCGGCCACACAGCCGCAACACAGAGCTTCGCTGGGAGGCTCACGCTGGGCGCCTGCATTGCTGAGCCGATCCAGCAGCTGCGAATGTTCTCTCTCCCACTCAGCAATTTGCTTGGGGCTGGACACACCATCTGCACTTTTCATCTGGACCTTGAATTAAACACCAGCTTATCTAGATCAGCATCACCTCTCAGTGGGAGCTGCAGCCTCATCCCCCCAGGAGATTATAACCACAGTATGGATGGAGTTTGGACCCCATTTCCCACACAGGCCAACATCATGCTTAGTAAGGATATTTCTTTCACGAATACAGTTTAAACTGGGATAAGCTTTAGATTTAATGATGTAATATAAATATGCTTGCAAGATTCGTATGAAAACTGAGGCCCTGCGCAGGCACGGGCTTGCCAATGACCACTAAATTAGTTCATGGTGAGGACCAGATGCGCATCTCCTGACTCTGAATCTAGCATTCTTTGCTATATGTGAAACCATCTCCAGATCATAAGGCAAAATTTAGCCCAGTGCTAATCTGTCACATCAGCTACTCGATTAGTAAATTCTTCAGAAACCATCAGAATTGGTAAACTGGAAACAAGTGCTATCACGGCTGGTTATGTACTTGACCAAACACAGAATCCTTGAGTAGAGCCTTGAGGCGGTGTATTCACATGGGACGCAAGGTCAGGTTCACTTTACAAAGCGTGGAGAAATTTCCCTCGTGCTTCCTCAACCAGACATAAAGGTGTATGATGTGGCAGGTTTAAGAAGGAGTCCACTAACTATGGCTCACAGGCAAAATGTGGATCAGTACAGCTGTGCTGTGGGAAATAAAGTTTTACTGGGATACATTTCTGTGTGTTCACGCACATGTTATGTATGGCAGCTATCACAGTGCAACAAAGGTGAGTAGTATACGGAGAGTATGTGGCTCACGAAGGTGAAAATATTGACTAATTAGCCATTTACAGAAAAGTGTTGTTGATCCCTTATTTAGAAATGGCACCCAATAAACACATCTTGGTCTCTTAGGCTGTTTCTCAGTCCCTTTGGGTCTCTTTCCGTCTCCCCTCGCCCCGCTGTATTGATTACTGCAGTTCGCAGCTTTGGAATGAGCTTCTACCTGGCCACACCAGACATTTTTTCAAAACAGTCCTATTTCCCTTAAAAGAACCTGAGACATAAGAAAGCCACAGACCGCTCCCGGACTATATCACAGACCTCTTTTTTTAATAGATTCTATTGGCAAAAATGCAATTGTTAGGTGATTTAGTTTGGAGCTCAGAATGATTTAAAGGGCAAGGGAATATGGAAAGAAAAGATAACCATTTATTGAGCACGTTTGGGTGAATCTCAGAACGTTCCTCCTCCAGACTTGCTCACTTGTGAGGTCAGTGTTTAATTGCTCCATTTTACACAAAGGGAAGTAAGTGCCCAGAGGATCAAAGCCCGCCCAGGACCAGACAGAAGGGACGAGATAAGGCCAGAACTTGTGGTCAGATCTGGCTGAATCTGACACCAGTTCCATCTCTCTCATGGGACCTGGAGGACACCAACTCATATATCAGTAAATGTTAAAGTAGTGTGGCGATGATATCTACACAGAGGAGTATCACAGAATCTGGTGTGGAATAAAATGTAGAAACTGAAGCGTGAGAGGAATTTTCAGAAGACATCATCTAAGCGAAGATCCAGAGTAAGCGGGAGTGAGTAAGTTCCAGGACAGAAAGTCTGCGACGCTTCCAGCAGGACAAAGGTAGGACTGCTGGGGCAGATGTCTGCATGGCAGGAGTGGAGACAGCCCTGGGGAGACGGGAGGGCAAAACCACTTGGGGATTTTGGGTAGATGAAGAATTCACTTTTGATCCACCCAGGAATGCATCGAAAGCTAAGTGATGAAACAACACTACCCACTTTTAAAAAGTCATCACTTTGGCTCCAGAGTGAATAATGGGCCAGGCCCCGGCAAGTGAGACCACTGAGAAGGGGCTTTCAGCAGCTTTTAAGCGAAGGGTGCAGGTGGCAAGGATGAGGACAGCAGCAGAAGAGAAGGGGAAGATGTGCAGACAGGAGCGGAAGTTACTCAGGAGATCGTCCCAATCTCACTCAGTTTTTACCACCCCGTGAGAGGAATGTCACTGTACTGCCACCCCATTCAGAGATGAGACTATTAAACCTACTAGTTCATTTTGTGGAAGAGAAGGAGCAGAGCCATAGCTGAGACGAGGCCACCTCTCAGCCTCGACTCTACCAACAGCCGTCCCCTAATGAGCTACTGTTGCCCCACCTCTCTTTCGGCTCAGACTATCACAGGGGTGCTCAATTCAGCACTTGCTTATACTTCATCTTCTGAAGTCTTCTAACACCGTCTCCCAGACCATGCGGCCCATGCAGGGCCTTGAGGAAGGTCTTAACCTCCCAACTCAGGTGCTTTGAGCATCTCCTAAACCTCTACTAAGAGACCAGGAGAGTGAGGCTCAGAGACGGGTAGCTACTTGGGCCTGATGGCACAGAAAAGCAATGGCAAAGATACAACGAGAAACCACCGCACTGTCACCTTCATCTGACCACACAGATCCAACTTCGACCTCAATAATGGCAGCAGCCGAGTGCCTTGATTCATGCCTCGTGCTCCTAGATTTGGAAACATGGCTCATACCCTGCTCTTCAAATGGAAGCGAAGCGTGTACGATGGGTTAACATGGAGTCCCAAATGCTACGAGATGGCTGTTCTCAATCAGCACGGGAATCCATGCTTCCTGATGTCTGTATTTTTTTCTTCCTGCTCCTTCTTGTATCTCATCATCTCTTCCTTGTCCCAGCCAGGCTGGCTCTCAGGCGCCAGGCAAACCACAAGGAGCTCCTGACTCATTTCATTTGCTAAGGAGGAACTTGGACAGCCATAGCAATGTTGGGGAAAGCGGCAGAGCGGACAGGGCTCCAAACAGGGCTGGTGTTTAAGGAAAAGGAAAGGACTCAGCACAGCCAAAGTGGGTGACAGAAGCCGCCCTGATGTCACAGGCGGATACCTTCTGTAAGAAAGACATACAGGCAGGTAAGAGGCCCTGGGCATGGCGTAGGCAAACAGAGTACAAAGGGGGCCAGAGCTGGAAGCCAGTCTATTTCTAGAACAGGGATCCTCACAAACGTGCACCAAGTGCTACTGACATATGAATGAGAAGTGACCTCTAAGTTCAAATTCTACCAGCTTCTACCCTACCATTCTCCCATGTTTCGGATAAGAAAATAGAGGCATAGATAAGAAATGAGGCTTCGGTAAATTCAAGCAATGAGTCAGCAGCAGATCTGTAAGTCTCCCCACCTTCACTCAGTACTAAATCCAGTGGTACTTGGCTCTGTCACAACTCTTTTTCTCCAACCCTAACCTCCTCGTGAATGCTTTAGAGACATCGACTAATTTTAATCCTTCCAACATCCCACTAGAGCAGCGATGGCGAGCTTTCTGGAGACCGAGTGCCCAAACTGCAGCCCAAACTGCAACCCAAACCTGCTTGTTTATTGCAAAGTACCAACATTGCGATTAAACCTGAATACTGAGGGTTTAGTTTAGGAAAAAAAACAACTGTTATCTGATGCTCAGCTGCTGGGGCCACTTGGCTCACTTGCTGACAGAGAGGGGTCTGTGTGCCTGCTGCAGCATGCAGGCCACAGGTTTCCCGTCACTCTCCTAAAGTTTTAGTCTTACCCCCTTCGTTTTACAGCACAGGGACTTATGCAGAGAGATGTAAGTCACATGTCTATTATGGTATTGCTAGTAAGTGGCGGGGCTGGGATTTGAACCAAGTAACCCAGCACCAGAATCCATTGTCATAACACTGCTCTGCTGCTTTCTCGCCCACGGGCTCCAGGTCCTTCCTAGGCGCACCTTCATGCTGTGCATTTTCCCATCAGGACCCCGAGTACCAAAGGTCCCTTGACCCCTTTCAAAATGTCAGGGAGAGAACAGAAGGGCGCAACTTTCATGGGCACAACTCCACAGCATCCGAAGAACTGGACACTGGGCTTTAAGTTCTTTTGGCCGGAACAGAGGATTTGCCAGAACAAAATTCACTTTGGGCTCAATAAATACCATAGAAACAGCAGCAGCAAGAACAACCTCACCAGTGTCAAGAGCCCGTGAACCCGCGGAAAGGGAGGGTAGTTATGCTCAGGGAGCCTAGACATGCAGTTCCTGCCCTGGTCTCTCCCGTCACTTCCTCGTATTGGTTCCTTACGGACTGGCCATCATCTGTTTATGTTTCCATATAACACAACTTGATGAGCATGGGAATTTTAGAAGTTGTCACTTGGTTTGTGTCCCTGGTGCTTTGAAGAGTGGCTGGCGTGAGGTTGGTGCTGAAAAAATATTTGTGGTATGTGTGCAAGAAAGGAGAGAAGAGAAGATATATTAGGAAATAACTGGAGAAGAGCAGAAAAGGAGGAAGGAGAAAAGAAATAAGAGAGAATGAGAAGCAAGGGAGAAAACAAAAGATAGCAAAAGATGAAAATGAAGGGAAAGAGGTGGTGATAGAGGATGGAGCATAGACGAGCAGGAGACAAAATGGAAATAAAACAAACAAAGGTGGAAGAAGAGGGCTGTATCATTAGTGGAAAATAAACGGAGGACAGAGATGAAGTAAGCAGCTTTGGCATCAGGCCGGCGGCAGAGCCAGGGCGGGGGGGAGGGCGCCACAGCAGCTCGGCCTCTGGAGCGCCGGGAGGCACTGGGCCGGCTCATTCATCTAGAGACCTGTGGCTTGCTTTTGATTTTCTTTTTTAAGTTTAACTCCGATTTATGGGGGGCCCGCTCGGTGATGGATGTTTTTCCGATTAGCTGTAAATAGCCTAGTCCTGCCGAGGAGACCCACCAAGTTCCCCAGCCCTGATTCTGGCTGCTGGGTTGGGGGAGGGAGAAGACAGTTTAAGAATTATTGATCACCAACTTCTAAATCTTCAATGCAGCAGATTCTAGAAAGCGGAGGAGGAGGAAGGAGAGGCCCTGTTATTCCCATGGCAGCAGAGTCCGAAAACCTTTCCACCAGGGGGTGTCAATGGAGACACCCCCTGCACAAGGCCTTGGCGGGAAAAGCTGCACCAAGGGTGGGCAGACAGAGGCAGCAAGGAGGAGAAATCAGCTGGCCTCGATGGTGTCTACCTCATTTTATCCTTAGTGTACACCAGGCACCATGATACATTTTTATATAACTTCAGTCAAAATTCATCCTCAACCACCATGTAAGTAGTTACAAGGCCCATTTTACAAATGAGAAAACTGAGGCATGCAGAAGGTAAATAACTTTCTACTTAAGACCAAAAGGAGCCTAGAGAAGCTACGTGATGTGTGCTCTGGGAACATGTCACGAATGGGCAGAATGGGGGCGGAATGGGGAAGATTCCTCTTCCTCCGCTTGCCCCAGGTACTTCTCCAGCCCAGTTCTGTGCGGAGGTGGGAAGGCTAGACCTACCGCTACATGCCTGCAGGAGCGATGCAGCATCTTCTTTCCGGTGGGCTCCCTGGCATGGAACACATGCCTGCAGCCCAGCGTCTCTTCCAGGAACTCACTCACACTTGCTGATTTTTTGTTCTCACGAAACACTCAGAGGGGAAGCGTGATGTGTGCAGGTGACTGTCTGAAACGTGCTCTATTTTCTTACACACCACCCTGAGCAATCCGAGAACTACAGACCTCAGGCACAGCATTTATTTTAGCCCATGTGGAGTCCTGCGACAGCATTTTGACATCACCTGACAGTCATCATGATAAATACTTGTGCATCGATATTGTTCTCTATTTACTGAAGACTCAGTCTAGAAAGTCACACGGGCGCCAACTGGAAGACTGTTTCTCCAGCTTCAGTGTCGGGTAAATATAACTTTGTGAACAAAATACTTGCTTCTACCCCACAGACCCTTGTACATTTCACTTTTAGCATATTTCCTTTTACACTTTTGTGCAAGGAACTTCTGAAGTGAACTTGGCAGCTCTTAGGAGAACCACACAGCACACCGTGACCGAAGTTTCCCTGCATTGACCTCATTTGAGTTTGAGTGATTTTCCTTACTTCTCTTTTCCTTTTAATATTAGTCATTTCTTGAGCTGAATTTTTAAAATCATGTAAATTTAGGGAAAAAAATTCCCTCCAATACTCTGAGGAAAGACATAAACCAGAAAGGAAAGAAAGAACAGAGCGCAGAGAAAAGAAAATGAAGGTCACTAGTCCAGCCAGGGCAGCTGACGCCAAGCTCAGTGTTAACCAATTTGAAAAAGAGTTCGGTTTGCACTGACCACAAAGTCCGCCTCCCAGGCTTTGCCCCCACACCCTCTGGCTCTGGAAGCTTCCCGAGTGAGGACGCTGTTACCTTTGCTGCGGCGGCTGCAGTACTGCTCTGTGTAGAATGTCAGCTGCGTCTCGTCATCTGCCTCTGAACCCGAAGTCCCCTTGGTTCTCCCAAAGCTGATTCCTCCTGGAAGAAGCGCAACCCATCAGTCAGCCTCACCGGCCTCTGGAAGCCTGTTAAACCCTTCAGCCATCCCACAGACGAGCTCTCCCACCTCCAGACTTCTCTCCACAAATCCACAGTGACCCCCGAGTCAGCATGATTAATGGAAGGAGTTGGGCCTCTGTAGGGAAGCAGAGCTGGGCTGCAACCATGCTCGGCAGTCTCCAGGCTGTGTGACCTTGAGCAGACACCTCACCTTTCTGAGCTCTGGGCACCTTCTCTCTAAAACAAGGGCAATAATTGCTAACCTTGTGAGACTGCTCTGAAGATTAAAGGAGATACAGCATGTAAAATACGTCCACAGTGGGCACGCAATGGTGGAAAGCTATTGCTGCTTTGCATGATAAGCCTACCTCTTAAAACACTCCAGACAACTCAATTTCTCACACATTTCAATCAAGGGCTTGCTCCATGCCAGGTCCAGAGCCAGGCACTGGGAACACAAAGATAAATACAATGCAGTCCTTGCCAGCCAGGGGATCATAAGCAAGTCAGGGGGACAAATGAGATCCTTAGGAGCCTTAAACCTAATTCATGGCTTATGTTTACCACACAATGAGATGCTAGGAGTAGGAGGGAGCAATTCATTTCAGCACAGAGGGCCTGGGAAGGCTTTATGGAGAAGTGGAGATTTAAATCAGGGCTGGAAGGATGGATGGGGCACCAGTGGAGGGAAAAGAAGTCCGAGGAGAGGTCACTGTGGAGGATCCCCAGGGACAGAGTGTGTCAACAGCTGGAGGCGACGTCAGGTCCAGTGCTGCTGAGAAGGACACGCTCAAGCCACCCAGTGGAAGGTTTTGGGTGCCAGACTGAGGAGGGGTGGCGGGTGGAGGGCTTCACTTCCGGGGTCAGGAAAGGCTCCTCAGCAAAAGTGAGTTGATTAACTGCATGAACCAGAAAGGATGCTTTGGGGGTGCCCGGGCCTTGGAATGGGTTCCAAGAGGGCAGGTAGGAGGGGAGCAGGAGGGTCAGTGGTCATCCAGGTGAGAGGTAAGGGCATGCACAGTGACTACTGAGGACTGGGGGGGTCTGGGAAGCAGACGAAGGTGAGCAAAGTTCAGACACAAACTGGGAGGAAGCTGCAGGGAAAGGGCAATGTGTTCATATGCTACGAACAGTTCATTACCGAAAGGGTAAAGAGGTACAGGCTAGACGAGATTGCACCAAAACACTGCGGCTGTTAATCCTGAAGCAAGGAATGTGGTCATTGTTATTCTTATCCTTGTGCTTTCAGCATTTTTAATTGTTACAAAAGGGTGGTACCTGAAAACAGAGGGACAGAAGGTTTGATAAACTCTTCATGTTACAGAGGAGACACAAGGAAGAGAGTGCTTCGGGCCACCTTGCGGGTGAGCGGGTGGGTCAAGAAGAACAGGGACTTTGACACCGAGGACCCTTTAATGGGTCAGGCTTCAGATGTCTAAATAATAGAGGAGATTGAAATGGTAAAAATGGTTGCCCTGAGTAGATAATTAAGCAGCTGAAGAATGGGGACAGAAAGAGCTACTTTCTGCTCTAAATCCTTTGTGTCTCTTGAATCAAGCACCATGCCATTCCCTAGCCTGTTTAAAAGAAGTTCCACCTGAGGAAAAGAAAAGCATAGATTAGAGGAAAATAGTATTCAATTCGCAGAGGATTTATTATGTAATTGCCTCAGGTAGGGATTTGAAATGGTGTTCGGCATAGAGAAATTCCACTTGCCCACATATTTTATGAAGTAAGAATGTTGCACATTCAGTCATTCTAGCAACATTGTTAAGCAATCTGCTATGTACCAAGAAGATATGGCTTAGGATCCCCATCATGGCATAGTCATAGGGGAGGGTAATTAACAAACTAGACAATAAAACAAAGAGATAAAGACAGTGAGGACAGTTACTTGCCTAAAATCACGCAGTTCCTGAGTAGAAGCGTGAGGATTCGGGGATAACCTGTCTTGTTCCGAATTTGCACTCCCCAGTATACAGCTTGCTTTCCACAGAACAGCTCGAGAGGGAACCCTGAGAAAGCAGACTGCCCTTCCAGTGTCAAGGTGCCAAGTCCTACGTTATGAGCTCTGTGTACAGTACCTCCTTCCCAACGCACGGTACCACAGCAGGGAGGTATCTTCACGCTCACTTTACAGCGCGGCAACTGACGGCCAGGAAAGAAGTGTGATTTGTCAATAATGAGTGATGAGAGATTTTGAAACCAGATGTGACTGATGCCGAAGCTCAAAACTGTCAGCACTTGGAACACTGTCTCTTGGCCTAAAGTTCCATCAAATGAAGGATGACTACTTGCTCCTTCTGCCCCCTTCTTCAGGTAGTATATTGTAATGAGGGGAAAAGCAGGAGGCGAGTAACAGCTCATCTTTTTGCTGCGTGTGCCTTTGGGGATGGTCTCAGTGCCCATGTCCCCAGTCCCCTGCCACTAAAGGTGCTGGCGGACTCTACCAGAGGCAGCTCCCACTTTACAGGCTCCACCTTAAACTGCGGTTGGCAGTGGGGTCCAGGGAGGCTCTGGAAGCAGTGTGAGATCCACCTAGGCTTTACAATTGCCATTTTTAACATCTTTCAGTGTTAGAAAAGGCAAAAAGAAAGAAAAGAAAAGAAAGAAAGGAAGACTGTGGTTCACTTATGCAGAATTCTTGGCTAAGAGGAAAATGAAGGCATTTGAGGAAAGTTTGCAGAGTTGAGGATTTAGCTCAGTGGCAGAGAGCTTGCCTAGCAAGTGCAAGGCCCTGAGTTCGATCCCCAGCACCCCCCACCAAAAAAAAAAAAAAGAAAAAAAGAAATTTCCCTTATGTGTCATTCTTCCTGCTGGACTTTGTGCAGCACAGCAAAAAGAAGGGTCTGTGGCTCTGGGAGTCTACCCAGATCCTTCCTGCCATCCCCTCTGAGCTACTGCTCTACTTTCAAACATTCCAGCTTGATTCTCTCACCTTCCCTTCCTCCAGTCCCGTCTGCCTTTCCTCCTTTGCAAACAAACAACCTATTATGCCTCTACTCTAGCAAACAAAGGTGGCATACAAGATTCAGACAGAATTCTTTCCCTACTGGGACAGCCTAGTGGGGCTGACAAGAAATGGCATCAGACAATTTCAAGGTGATAACTAGCAGGGCCCTGCCTTCCTGCCAGGCACTGTCCTGAACCCCACGCATGTGCTGTATCATTTCATCCCTACAGAACCCGAAGAGGAAAGATGCTGCTTTTATTCCCATCATAATGAGTGAACAAATAAAGGCACAAGGAAATTAAGTGATTTTCCCAGGGTCACATAGTTTGTACGCAGTATAACCGTAATTCATATCAAATAGTGGCTGCAGAGGCTACTCCTTAATCTCCACGCTGGTGTATAATAAAATATGAGTAAATAACATACTTAACGCCCACAACTACTCCTGTAGGGATGCCATTATAAACCTTGTTTTGCAGATAAATAACTATATCTCAAGGAAGTGATGTGAGGTATTACGTGGGGAACTGGGGTTGAAATTGTGTTTCTCTACTTGCAAAGACTGTCTCATAACTAACATAACCTGGTGGGTTGAGAGGAGACAAGGAGAGAGAGGGAGAGAGAGAGACGAGGGGGTTGGGAGGATCCAGATGGGGAGAGAGAGAGAGAGCAAATGTGCATATGTGTGTGGAGCGTGTGTGTTCACCTTGCACTGAAAGGTTTGATGAGCTGACTTCTAAGGGTTAGCAGATCTCTTACTTGATCCCATCACAAGAACACATTTTCTACTTCTCCCTGACCTTCTTCTTGCAATGATGCTTCTTGCAGGGACTCTAATCAGGCTTAGCAAGATCCTAGTGACTCCATCCTTCCACTTGTCCAAGCACACAGAGACTGGGGAGTATAACTACTATGATACTTCCCCCTTAGAAGGGCGGCTGTCTGTTGCCACGCCTCCTTTGACCTTTGCCTCCCTCCCATAAGTATTAGGGGACAATTTTCAAAGTGGGAACTGAGGCCAAGATAGGATCCATCTAGACCAGCCTGTCCAATAGAAACACAAGGCGAGTCAGAGATACAGGCAATTTTAAATGTTCTAGTAGCCACATTAAAAATGAAACTAAGTGGGCTAAATTAATTTTTCAGAGTACACTGTATTTCAACCAAAACATAAAAATATTGTCAGGCTAATGTGTAACTAAGAAGAAATTATTGCTACTGAAATACTTTATATATATATTTTTGCATAATGAGTATTCAAAATTCAAAATGCATTTCATACATACTGTACATCTCAGTACAGACAGTCCACATTTCATGTGGCGACTACAACACATTACTGAGCATGCGAGTGTTACCGAGCAGACCCGTATTAGAAGCCAGATCTGGGCACAGGCCCCACAAAGGTATTAATTTTTAAAAACATAACTGGGATGAAAAATGGTGTAGCTGGAATTCCATAAAACAACAACACCCAGAATCGCTGTTCTCAAGGTTCTCAGAATCTACTTGGTTCATCGAATTAGTTTAATTCAGGAACTATGAGAGATAATATACTCAATTAGAAAGAAATTGGGCTACTGGAATCAGACCTGAGTTCTGCTCCTACGTCTCACTTCTTAGTTGTGTGGCCCTGAGAAAGCACCCAGTTTCTCTGAGTTCATGTTTAAAGCAGGGACAATCATTTTCACCTCACATGGTGTTATGGGTTATCTCTGGATGTCCTCCAAAAGTCTCCGCACTCATATTTCGGGAGTGACTGGATCATGGGTGTGGGATACTAGATTAGTCCACAGATTGGGTTAGCATGGTTCTGGGCGTGGGTGATAGATTCACTAAAGAGGGAAGATACACCCTGGGTGTGGATGGCACCATCCAACAGGTTTGTAGCCTGGATGGAATAAAAAGGAAAGAAGGAAAGCTCACTGCTTCCTGCTGCCACATTATATACTGTTTTTCCTCTGTCCTGCCCATTGGCCATGTCACCCTGCCTTGGAGCCAGCCAACTATGGACTGAAATCTCTACAAATAGTGAGCTACAATAAACCTTTCCTACTTTAACTTCTGAGTGTTGAGTATTTTGTCCCAGTGATGAGAAAGTAACTGAGGCACATGGTCGCAATAAGGAAAACAATATGCTTTATGTAAACATTTCGCACAAAAGTCAAAGGAGCGAAAGCGGAGGCACCTTCCTCATGTATTCAACATTTGTTTGAATTTCACAGCGGAAAGGAGCTGCTACCTAGAATGTGTGGTCACTCCCTCGGTGTGGCATCCTGAGGAGGTGGCAGACGCCCAAGGCATATAGCCGCTGAGTTTCCATATAATCTGAAGGGGCCGTGGGCCAGTCACTGACTCACTTGGAGGTGATTTAGATAACTAGTAAAGGGCCCCCTCTGTTAGCATTTTCATATAAAATTAATGATTTAGCGCCCTAAAGTGCAGCCATTAATTACCCAGGGCTGCTTGGGTAATTTCCTCTCAGGGGCTGAGAGAAAGTGAGAATGGTTGGAGACTGGGAAAGACGAGAAGAGGCAATCTCTCTGCTGGAACCAGTGGCTTCTTTCCCCTTGCTCCTTCCATCCATGGTTGTTCTACCCTGAATGTCCTGAGATGGAGCCAACGAGAAGGTGACCCAAACACAGACTACACCAAGGCAGGCTCCGGCCACTTTATGTGTCAGATCCCATCCATACCCCACAAGGGGTGTTAGGGGTAAGAGTCGATCTTATTTCACTGAAAGACAAACCAACATCCCAAATATCAGTGTTGCTGATCCAAGGCAACAGAAATAAGAAATGAAAGAACTAAAATTCAACTCTAGCTTTTATTTGATTTAAAAAAAGAGACTTGTTTTCATAAAAAGATGCTAAATGTTATTAATCATTAGGAAAATGAAAATTTTATCATTGACACCCACTCACACCTACTAGGTTGGCCATAAGGAACACAATGCAAAATAACAGCTGCTGGTATGTATGTGGAGAAACTGGACATCATACATTGCTGACGGGAAAGAAAAAAGAACCAGACACTCTGGAAAGAGGTTACCAGTTCCTTAAGATGCTAAGCACAGGATTACTACATAACCCAGGAATTCTACTCCTAGGCACACACTCCGAAGGACTACAGATAAGGTATTAGAACAAATACTTGTACATGGATTTCCATACTGGCACTCTTATCAAAGCTAAAACATAGTCACCGTAAATGCCCACCAGCCGATGAGAGGATAAACAAAATATGGTATAATCACATGGAATAGTGTTCAGTCATAAAAGAAATGCCAATACATGGAACCAACATGAACATTTTTCTAAGTGAAAGAAGCTAGATATAATAGGCCATATATGATATGATTCCATTTATATGAAACATCCAAAAGAGATAAATTCAAAGAGACAGAAAGTAGTCTAGTGCTTTCCAGGACTAGGAAGAGGGAGGAGAGGAACAGAAAGTGATTATTCACGAGTATAGGTGTCCTTTTGGAGTGATGGAAACATCTCTGAAATAAATGAGATGAGGGTTGTACAACCTTACAAATGTACCAAATGCCACTGAGTTATACATTCTAAAATGTTAATGTTACGTTACATGAATTTTAGTTCGAAAATGTAAAAAGAAGCCCTGTGCTCTCTTCGTAACACACTAGACTGACGACAGAATCACAGAACAGAGAATGTGAGAGCAGCGATGGAGGCAGAGCGAGGGACAGTTCAGACACAGGGTGGGAGACTTACAGAGTCACTTTGAAACAGATCAAGAGCTCAGACAACCTGGGCCTTAGTCTAGTGTGTGAGAATGTAGAGGGGGAGCGCTCAGTCATCCCAGACCCCAGAGGTCACCTCAAATAATCACAGCAATATCATCTATCCATTACCATTTACCAAGCGCCTCCTCCATGAAACACTGCCTCAGGCAAGGGGACAAAGCCACAAGTAAACAGACAATGTGCCTGATTTCCATGAGTTTACTGTCTGTTGGGGAACCATTAAAATACCGTAGGCATTTTACTGATAAATAAAGAGATATTCAGAGCTATTGAGAGGCTTATCCTGACATAGCTATCTGGAGGTAAATCAGGGCTCTGATCCCAGGTTTGATCTGGGACAAATTGGAGCATCCAGTCAAGCTGGAAGTCACATTTTGGGGAAGGCCAGAGCAAGGGGCTGCATGGTCATTCCTGGGCCTATGAGAGTTACATCATAGCTCTTCTTTGGAAATCTGCCTTCTCTGCTTGGGCTGCCCAGTCCACAGACGTGCTCTGCAGACTCTGGCAGGCCCAGCCCTCTACACTCCCATCTCCTGCTCTCGATATCATGATGGATGGTGGTGACATGTTAAATTATTCAGGCTTCGTGTCTTCCTCAAGCTGCTGACAGAGATACTGCATTTTTAGATTGCCCAGAACTGTGCCAGATAGAGAAATATGTGGCTCAGGAATGCGAAAACCCATGTGACCCCCAGTCATCCAGGGAATACAAATGGTGCCACTCGTGGGAAGAGGACAGAAGTAGCAAAGAATTCTTGTATAGTTTAAGCCACACAACTCACAATTGCTCTTGACTCTAAACCACAGACGTTGATACGCATTCATCTCTCGGAGCTATTTTGACCACAATTGCTACCTATCATGGGGCACTTACTATAGGTCAGGCAGAGTGCCAGGCAGTTTACATAGAGGTGATGACGCATATGCTTATTCCTTTAACTGTAGATAGAGACTAAGAATGCCAGAAGTCCTTACCTGCGGTCACACAGGCAGGTAAGTGATGAGATCTGGAGTCAATAGCTGGCTAATCTAAACCCTCAGAGTAGAAGTTTCTACAGGATTCATGTTGAATTTTTAAAAATCGATCTTTATAATGGAAAAAAAAAAACTTTATGATACAACATAATTAAACATGATTGTTATAATTTCAGGAAAAAACGGAATACATAACCAAGAGGTCCTTTTATAGAAAATATTAAAAACGGATGGCATATCTCTAAAATAGACTTTCATGAGACTGTTAAACACAGTTACATAAATTTATATTTATTGACATATAAACATCTCCATGATATATCATGGAGTGAAAAAATATTCAGAGAAGAATACAAAGAGGGATTCCATTGTGTACATTTATACAAACATGCTGATGGCTGGCGTAAATCCTACTGTGTGTATAACAAAACAAATATATATTTTTAATTAAAAAATAAAGAAAAAGAAAGGAAAAAAGTCATTCTGAGATGTTCATGATGAAACGTTTTGAGCTAAGTATAAAAGCATATTGTGAAACTGTAAGTACAAAACAACCACATTCTCTGTTAAAAATACATACATAAAATATGTAAATATGCACACACACCAAGATTTTAAAGATAATATACTGAATTTATCTTCTGGGTGATAAGCTTAGGGTATTTAAAAATTTTTACTTATTGTTGTTCATTTGCATTTTATAATTTCCTCTAGTGAATTCTTATGTTTGCTAATAAAAGAGATCATAAAAAGTTATGCTCATTTAAAATATAAATTCTATTTATTACTCCAGTTTAAACCCATTTCTCATTTGACCTTTAGTGCAACACGGCCACCCTTGGGGAGATCATCCCATTCCCTGAGAATGCAGACATCCTATTTATCCCCAAATTTTAACTCAAAGCACCACTTATGGGACAGAATTTCTCCAATTAAACTTAACCTACTATTTCATGAAAGTAAACTTTTGTCTTTTGAAACATCCATTGCTTCCTGCAGCGAGCTGCTTTTTCCAAAGGAGACCGTAACAAAACCTGCCACTCCACATTCTCTTTGGCCATGTGAATTCCATCACTTCCCCATCAAAACTGGAGCCTCATTTCTCTACCTTTGAAACTGGGCTGGCCTTAGCAATGAGCCCATAATGCACAGAGTGTAAAGGAAGCAAGTGCGAGGCTTGCGGGTTAGGTCCCGAAAGGCAATACAGCTTCTGCCTGGCTTTCCTCTCTGGAAACCCGCCGCTGCAACTCAGCTTCTCAGCCATGTGAAGAGGCTATACATGGGTGGACCAGTCAACAGGCACAGGTGGGCCCAGCCTTCGAGACATCCCAGCCATCTCGGGGGGGTGAAAAAGTGGCAGAAGCTGTTTTTAATTGATTCCAACTTACTTCCATCTGAATGACCCACAAATGTTTGAGTTTTTCCAGCTGAGGCCCACTCATTGGGAAACTGAAGCACCTCCCCCAAATCTTTTATGATTGGCCGACCCTGGAATCTAGGAGCATAATAAGACTGTAGTTTCAAGGCGCTAAGTTTGTGATGGTATACTATGCAGCAGTGCATAATCAGGACTCTACCATTATCCGGTCCTGTAAAAATATTCAAATTCCTTTTAGCTGTCGCCATATGGCAACACTGGGCAATGAAAAGATGAGCCAGGCAACCCAATCCAAGTCCTAGATCTGTCCTGTTACTAAAATAATATGTTAAAAAGTTACCAACATGCAGACAATTTTGCATAGCATGGAACACCTTTATTTCCTTCCCAGATATAGCAACAAAGACAATACAAATGGCATGTTCAAGGTCATATTGCTCATAAAGGACAAAGCAGAGATAGAACACAAAGTGAGATCTTGGAGACACAGTTGGATAAGAGGGCAGATGTGAGTCTCTGAGGCTGGCCAGGAACTGAGTTCTCTGCCATGTGCACCCTCTTGATTCTGCCTGGCATTTTGGGATGATGGCTCAGACCATCATGGTTTTCTTATCCCACATAATGGCTCTTCAGTTGTCTGAAGATTGCTTATGTGCCCATTTATAACCTTTCAATCCAAGATAAAGAGTCCCACCACCAATTTTTTAGCCACTGCTTATATCACATGCTTCAAAAATTGTGATTTTGGACTAGAAATTTGTAAAACGAAAAACACAAAGCAGAAAGTCAGAGTCAAGTCAGATGCTATTATTTCCAACTGACTTCTCTTGAGTTTTTAACTAGAAATTCATATGTGCCTCTTTTAATTTTTAAAAACTATGTAAAAATTAATTTATATCAGAAATACATATTGTTATCCAAATATACCTAGAACTGTGTATGTGCACACATCTATACCTATGTATAAATCTGTATTTTTACCTATACAAATATCTATACCTATATTCATCAAAACATTAATAGTGATATTCTTTGAATACTGAGATTTGCTTTTCTAAAAGTTATTTTTCACTTCAGTTTTTGGAAAACGAGTATAGATCATGTGTACAATGAAAATAAAGCTATCTAAAATATGCAATAAACATGTTATGAAATATTCACCTCGAATATAACTAATGCCTGCCAGATACCCAAATGTATCAATAACATCATTTATTTAACCAACACCCTGTTGTTCAATTTTACACTGTCTTCAGTTTTTTAGTAAAATATTGTATCACACATCCTTATAGATTTTTTTGTCATGCTGGAGATTGAACCCAGCTCTAGAGAAATTTTGACACACAGTCCTGTGCATCTCTGTGTAGAATTTTCTGAAAAGTGAGGAGGAACTGTTGGATCAAAGAGTATTGATATATTTAAGACTTTTATCTCTATCGTCAAGATGTCCTCCAGAAAGTTTATACCATTTCATTCTGATCAGAAGAATGGCTATTTTAACACATCCTCTATAGCACTATATATTCCACCATGGTTTTTTACATTTTAGTGATTATAATATGCACCTCAAATTTCAACTTCATCTTATTATATTCCTTTCACCACACTCCAATTAGCTACAGGTTTTTTTTTATTTTTTGAATTTTATGCCCAGACTCAGGCAAGCCAGTTTAGGTGCGATCTGACCTGCACTGAGCAGAAAGGGACTGTCAACTCCCTCTTTGAACACAGGACTCATTGTCGTGCTGCCCAGGACTGTTCCAGCTCTACTGGCAGCTGCCTTGTATTCAACATGCTTTCTATTCTTGGTTCCCGCGCACTGCAAAAGAAGCTGGTCTTACCCATCGTGTATTTGTAAAATTGATTTTTCTAAACCAAAGTAAAGAACATTTTGTACTACCAAATTATATCTGTACATTTCAGGCCTTTCTTCTAGTCTCTCAAGGTATTTTTTTTGTTTTAATCCTCTGATCTCATGTTTTAACTATTTCCTGACTACACACCCTCTATGAACTGGATAAACACGAAAAGGAGAAGGAGGTAAAAAAAGGAACTAATAGTTACCAGGTGTCTGCTAAATGTCAAACAATGCAGCTAGAGTTTTATGCACATTAAAATCATTCAGTACATATAAGAATACAATTAAATCACCGTGTTTTTTTCCCATTTTAAACATCACAAAATTAATATTTGAAGGTGTATTTGTCTTGGGCAAGGCCACACAGTCAGTAAAGAGAAGGAATGGACTGAAAACTCTAATGTGGTTTAACTACTATGTAGTGTCCTAAATCCTGGGTCCAGCGTGCTATCTCAGGTCTTCCCTTATGTAAGAACTGACGTCAATATTGGAGAAAACTACATGAAGATTAGAATTTGGAAGTGATGGCTGGAGAACTCTCTACAAGTTGGTATCAAGTCCTTAATGAAAACTCTCTGTGAACACGTGTTCAAATAAAAATGAAACATCTAACTATATTACCAACAAGATACAATTTTTCCTTTGTATTAAAAAAACTGTTCATTCACTAGTTACCCATTAAGAGCCTATAAATAACCAAGTAGGTGTAAGCTGTAGAGTCAAACAGAAATAATCTCTGTTATCAGAGAGTTTACACTTAACTGGGGAGACAGAATATTCAGATAAACGCTTTGTTGTGTATTGTGCTGACATCCCACAGTCCCATGCTTGTGATTTCTTCCAGATCTCCCTGGACAAAACACCACTGTGAAGCACACGTGCATTCTGTCTAGCCTCTTTATTCTTGGTGAGCCCGTGATAACTTTTACGGCTGCCAACTTCCCTTCAGACATACCATGTGCATTTGACCAGCTAACTGTGTTGTACTTGAGAATCTAAGTCAAGTTTCAAAAGTGTGTTGCCACCTATTTGTAAGTGGCATAAGATTTATTCTGCAGAATTTTAGCTCTTCTGCCTGTCTTGTTGCCTACAAGATTATAACCAACTGTGTTGTGGTCCTGAAAACATACTCTCAAATCTTTTTACCATCGAAAAAGTAATTTGCTTGCATCTGGAGATTGAAGTTGAGGCATACACATCAAAGTAAATACTTACTACCTCCTGTGTATGTCTGTTAGGAGCCCATTCCTTAGGAAATGTCTTTATTCTCTCTTAGTTTTCAGATTATTTTCTTGATATACAGGACAGATTTGACAGATTCAGAATGAATTCAGTTCTTTACTTCCAGCTGGTTATAATGTTTCTGTTGTTGCATGTGATGTGACCACAATTTCCTTGTTCTTACTGTTCCAAGAGCAGTTTTAAAAGCTTGTTTTATTTTTGTTGGTTTTCCTTTGAATCTGCCCACTGTGCATTGAAATATTTGAACTCAGCCTTTCTGGGAATAGTCCCATAAATCTGCATTAAACTGTTAGGAATTTTGGCCCCTCCCATCTCTTAGTTTTCCATAGGAATATACATTCTTTCTCTGTGCTTCCCAATGCATCCCACTTTGTAGCTATCTGAGACTATTTTTTAGCATTTCATTTTTGCACAGTCTTCCCTTCTGCAATCCATCTATTTCATTTTAGAGTCTCTGGCCAAAGAACCAGAAAGAACTCTCCTCAACCATTAAAATATTAAGTGTATGTGTTCATAAATTTTTGGTTATAATTTTTTATCTTTGGAAATAGAAATGTTATTTCTTGTTTTACTAATATTCAGTGCTGGCAAGGATTTTATGAAATGATCATTTCCCTAAATTGCTGCTAGCAGTGCAAATTTGCACAGTTCTTTTGGGAAATAATCTGGCAATATAAAAAGTCTTCAAAAATGTCCTTCTCTTTTGATCTACTTCTGGGGATTCACCCTAAGGAAACAATCCTAAATATAGGAAAGGCTTTATGAAGCATTCAAACATTCAGCATATATATACACACAAATATATATGAAAATAGAAAACAGTCTTAATGTCCAACTGGACAGAATATTACACAGGCTTTGATGATGATAAAATGTTATAAAAATACTCATACTAATTGTGAGGAGGGGGATTAAAAACATAAATTACATGTTAATAAATGATTGATAGGTGTCACAGAGGGATAAAATACTAATAGTTCTACCCTTCTGCAAACAGAAACAATAAAACTGGACAAAATATAAAAATTTACTACATCATGACTCTGGATAGAAAATAAAATCAGGCATATTTTGTAAAGAAACTCAAACTTGGAGGTAGCAGTCACCATAGGATGAATTTCCTATTTTCAAGGTTACCTCTTTAATGGTGAGCTGCACTGTCCAGGACAATTGGAAAACCAAAATAATGGGTTGGGGATTTAGCTCAAGTGGTAGAGTGCTTCCCTAGCAAGCACAAGGCTCCGAGTTCGATCCCCAGTGCTAAAATAACATTTGCTAGTTTTCTGGACTGAGCATCCAGTAAATGCATCTCAGATTAGCTAAAGGCACCAGAAAGTGAAAGAGGGATCAAGATCAAGAAAGACCCAGAGCAGAGGGATGTACATTCTGCAGATGATCTCTGCCTGAACCTCTGATTAATTCTGGGCAGTAAGGCAGGTTCCAATGAGTTGAGCTAGAAAGATAATAAAATATCTAAAATTTGAACTGGTGCCTACCACAGGAAAGATAGCTGGAGCCTAACCAAGTTACCTGTTTTCAAAAACAAAACATTAATATTCTTTGCAAAAATATAACAAAATCCATGAGTCTTCATTCAATATATTAACAATACCCCAAATTATCCAATATACGGTAAACCAGGAAAGCTTGCTTTATCCATTTTTAAAGGAAAAGACAATCACCAAAGGTCAGCCCTACAGTGATCCTGATGTTAGGAATCACCAAACAAGCTATCATGACAACATTATTACGGAAAACACCCCCACACATACACCTAAGTGGAGATTTTTAGAAGTGAAGAATGAAAAACAATGAAATAAAAAAAACACTGCATGGGTTCCACGGATGGAGAAAATAATCAATGATTTTAAAGACAGATTAACAGAAATTTCCTAATCTCAGAAGAGATAGAAAACGATCAAGAAAATTAAGGAGTGACTAAGACACCCACGACACCAAACCAAAAAGCCTAAATACAGATAAAGGAGTCTCAGAAAAAGAAAAGAGGGATTTAGGGAGAAAGAAGAAAAAATGGTTGAAATTTACCAAATTAAGTAGAAGATATAAACTGGCCAAACCAAATTAAATGAACATGGATGGACTAAACAAAGCCTACGCACATCACTTTCAAATGGATGAAAATCAAACACACAGAGACACTCCTACTTCCTTCATTTCTACACAGCAAAAAAGTATGATTTGAAAGAAAGAGATAAAATTATATCTGCCTGTAATGCCATGCTAATTTACAAAAAGATCACAGGCAATTTACAAAACAATAGGTAGAATAAGTGATTTCAGCATGGTTGAAAAATAAAAGTAAATACACAAAACGTTAATTATATTTATATGTATTGGCAGCAAACAACTAGAAAAAGAAATTCCAAAAATAATTCCACTAACAATAGTGCAAAATCACTTTAAAATACTTAATAACAGATTTAATGAAAAGCATGCATGATCCTTTAAAGAAAACAATGGAATACTGCCAAAAGAAATTAAAGAAAATCTGAGCAAGTGGAGAGAAATACCATGTTTATAGATTACAAGACAGTATTTTTAAGATACCATTCCCCAAAATTTATCTGTAGGTTAAATGCAATTCTACTTACAGTTCCAGCAGGCATTTTAATAGAAATTCAAGAAATGATTCTACAATTAATATGGAAATGCAAATCACCTACACTAGTAAAGAAATTTTAAAATTGAGCAAACCTGATGGACTTACACTACCTGTTTTCAAGATTTACTTTAAAGCTGTAATAACCAAGGCACTGTTGTACTGGTCAAAGGACAGAAATACACATCAAGAAATAGAATAGAACGTTTAGAAATATAAACAACTGTTTTTTTTTTCTTTATAAAATTGTCAAAGGAAAGGCTATTCAATATATGGTGCTGAAACAAGCAGAATCATATGCTAAAAGGACTGAACATAGGCTCTTGGTTCACCACACTCATATATATATGAACTCAAAATAGATCACAGACTAAATGTAAAAGCTAAAAATATGTCTTCTACAAAGAAACAAAAGAGAAAAATCTTTCTGACTCTAGAACAGGCAAAGATCTAGGAAATCAAATGCACAGCCATAAAAGAAAAATATATAAAAGTTGCATTTATTTACAAGTTTTAAATGTTTGCTCTTTGAAAGAAAAAAATCTAAAATTAGCAAAGGCAAGACACAGAATGAAAGAAAGTGTTTACAATACTGTATCCAGCATATATAAATACTCCATATAATTCTGTCAGGAAACAAACAACCCAATTACAAAATTGGCAAAAGTCCTGAAGAAATACCTCAGAAAATATGAATGCTATTAAGCACATGGTAAGTTCCTCAACCTCTTTAGTCGTTAGGAAAACATAAATTAAATCACAATAAAATACTGCTTCAGTACAACAATTCCAATCAATAAACTAAAAAAAAAAAATTGTCCTTTCCAATTTTGACAAAGTTTTGGAGCAAGTAAATTCCCATATATTGCTGATGAGAACGTGTATCCTACATCTATTTAAATCAAACAAACAAACAAAAAACCCCTATTTTTTCAAAAAGTTAAAACCATAATAATCATACAGCCCAAACACATGATTCCTAGTTATTTACTCAAGAGAAATAGCACACCTATCCATACAAAGATGGACGTAAATGTTCAAGGCAGCTTTATTGACAATAGCAATAAAAGTGAAGCCAACTGATAACCCATCAACAGGAAAACAGATGAAATAGACCATTTACACATCATGAAATACTATTTAGCATTAAAAGTAACTACTGATTTGTACAATATGGATGATTCTCAAAATCATCATGTTGAAGGAAAGATACCAGACCCAAAGGAGAACTTTTATATGAAATATTAGAAAAGAAAAACCCAATTTATAAAGACAAAAAGTCAATCTGTGGTTGTGTGATATTGGTGGTGGAAAGAAAGATGCACTTCAAAAGGTTACAAGGATTCTTTTGGGAGCAATAGGAAATGTTCGCTGATGTATACATCTTTCCAAACTCACTGAATTTCAACCTCTAAATAGATGCAGTTTATTGTATATGAATTATACTTAATATGCTTGTTTTTTAAATTATATATAAAAAGTTAGAAAAAATTAGAAAAAGAGCAAAATGTAAATAATGATGGTATTTGGATGGTGAGCTTACAGGGTTGTTCTTTTCTTTTTGCACTTTGGAGAACTTTACGAGCTTTCTTTACTGAACCTGAATCACTAAAAACAAATCTATCGATTTTATCAGATTAAAGCCAGCACTGTGTTCCTGGTTAAATATACGTACTCTCAGGCAACTTGTTATGAATGGCCCTCTTCTTGGTGGCCATTCTGAAGGACAGAAAGGTAGTCCCAGAGGGATGAGCATCCTCACTTCCCCTCTGTATTTCAGGCATGAAATTAGAACAGAGACAATTCAATAATTTATCAGAAATTGTGTTTTTGGCAGAGTAATTTTCCCTACAGCTATCTAGAGAACAGAGGCCTCACTGATACACTGCATTAGCTCTAAATTGTTTTGTGTATTTAAAATTCATCATATATAGCCAGCATGGAGTAGCAAAAATGTACTGGATTTGGAATGAGAATACCTGAGTTTGAGTATTAGTTATTTGATTTGTGTTTCTGTAGTGGTTTTAAATACAGTCCCTAAATTCTTTAATGCTCCTCCTATTGAGACGAGGAGGCCTCCTATCCTTGATCCTGGGTGGGATTGTTACTGTTTTGACCAAAAGAGAATAACAGAGCTAGACCCGGGTACCTTCTCAGGCAAGGTCAGAAAAGACCAGATGGCTTCACTGGGTTCTTCCTAGGAGAGCTGCAGGGGGCACAAGTGCCCACCATGGCAGAAATCCGAGTGCCGGAAGACTGCCATGCTGTAGAGCTCACATGCCTGCAAACAAGTCCGCAGCCCCCATGGAACTCCCGGCCAGTGATCCGACTGGTAGCCGTAGGAGTGGGCATCTTGAATGCCCAGCCCAGGGGAGCCTTCAAATGTGCAGAGCCCCACCTGGTGTTTAACTGCAACCACGTGGCATCCCAAGTATGAACTGCCTAGTGAGGTGATCCCCAAATTCCCAAACCACTGAACTGCAGGCAAATACAGATGATTGTTTCTAACTACAAAATTTGGGGATAATTTGTAAACTGTGATTTTGGATAAGTGGTTTGACCTCTTTAAACTCTAAGTCTCATACCTCTAGCACGAGAATAATAGCTACTTAAATGAGATAATGTGTTCAAAGTAGATTGCAAGTTGAGGAAATATTTGGGTTTTATTTTATCCAGATTTTTATTGTGGTTGTTGTTTACTTCAGAGCATTTTTTACTACCATATGCTAAACCTGCATGCTACACTATGGTTATAGCTGTTAATAAGACACAATCTCTCTCATGAAGGAACTCATATTTGGGTGGAGGAAGAAGATAAAAAGAAAAAATCAGGTTATAGAACTAAGCACTAAAACAGCACAGGTAAATCTAAGAGCTTTGGGAGAGCCTAGTTGAGGCTCGCTCTTACCTCCAGGGGATGGCAGAGAGAACGGCCAGCGTTGGAAATTAGGTGTAAGTGGTGGAGGGAGGAGGAGCCAGGCAAAGATGACAATGGAGGAAAGATCATTATACAACACAAAAAAAGCAACTGGCATAGCTCTGGAACAGACTGAAATGAGAAAGTGAATGAGAAATTCTGTGTTGAGGGTTGGAGTTTATTGCGACCTCTGAAATTCTTGATTAAAACTCCTACTTCTGAGGCTTGACAAAGGTACCATAGGGTCTGTCTCCTGCCCCTCTTTCCTTCTCCACAGGAATAAGACTAATAAATAAACAAATAAAGAAGCATATAGTCAGGAAATGTAGACTCAGTTAACCATTAACATGAATCATCTTTGATCCAGTCAGGAGACAAGGCTAAAGTTCAATATTTCATCAGTAATTTCATATTCTGCATAGTCCAAGTGTAGGAAAACGCTGATACTGGGCAGACCGCAGTTGGAGATTGGTTCCAAAACCTCAGTAAGACCTAGCTTTCAAATCAGGTTAAATTGCACTACATTTTTTCTGCCTTCCATAGCTTAATAGTTGTCCTGCCACTGGCAGCATTATTTCTAGATTATCAGATGATTATGATCATTTTTAAAAGTGTGGGTTGTGAGTGTGTGCGGGGGGTGTGTGGCTGGAGTGGGTTCAACAATTCCTACCATCAGCAAAATCAGGTCCACTTTGACAACTTCATAATGCAAACAGAAAGTCGCATCACTGATGTGTAAGAACACAAGTCCAGGAGATGACCGAAGAGACCACACATAATCAGCTCTGAGGTCTCCACATCCGGTGTTCTTCCCCAGACCTCTGTGACAGTGTGATAACTTAATGCTTCACCATGGTAACCGGTGGTAACAGTGAGCTTTTCGAAGTAATCAAGGCCTCAGGCAGGAGAAGAGGAGAAAGAAGAGCCATGGAAAACCTCAGTTTCCACTTTTCTAGGAAAGGTCGGTTATACTCAGACAGACGAAGGTACATATGTCTGTGGCAGACATAGGAAGGGTTCTACATAAATGCCAGATCCAATTAATCCATTAATTAGCTCAGATCCAAGTGAAAGGGACCAAAATCATTCTTTTCTTTGGGCAAGTTTAAGGTTTTAAATAGCTCAGGAGAAAAAAATAGCTATAAAACCCAGAGTTAGGTCAATAAAATTGTTTTAGAAAAGAATGGGGTGTCATCGAGGGTGGAAAGAGTTATTCTCTCTTAACTCTTGGTAGAGTGTCTGGCACGTAATGGGTCCTAACGAGTGCCGGGTGGAAGGGAGAAAGCAGGAGGAGTGATCTTCTGTACCTCCCGTGGAGACGAAGATGTTTGGAGGAGATGGCCTTCATTTTAATCCTGTGCGCTGAGTTATTAGCCTGTTAATCCCACACAGAACTATTCCACATCTGCTCCAAGAGTGCAGAAGTGCCAGTTAACTTCATTACTGTTCAAAGGGATTCAAAAAGTCATCGATATAGAAGGAATCATTAATTAAGAGTTAGGACTTCTGAGTCCTTACCCTGGTTCTATCAACATTGCCATATGGCTTCTCATGTACCATTCAACCCTCCTGTTTTCTCTTATAAAAGAAAACTGACTCCATATTCCCCATACACACTGCTCAGTTCAGAGGAGAGACATCATTGGCCAAGTCTGCATTTTTGTTTTCTCTCCAAAAAAGACTACTCTTCCAGTGTCCCCATCCTAGAAAGCGCGACCTCTAACCATGTTCTTAACACAGAGGGACATAAGGTAGTCAAGATAGAGTTCTTTCTCTTTGGGCAAATAGCCAATGCACACTCAAGTCCCTCTGTCCCTACTCAAAACACATCCCCGAGTTTAATCACTTCGCATCACCTCCACAGCTGCCACCTTAGATTAAGCTTTCACCTTGCCTCCATTAGATTATGACACAAGTTACCTGCCATTCTCCCTGTTTCTACAATCACATCCCACTGTCTGTTCGGCACACATTAGCTAGAGAGGTTGTATTATAGATGTAAATCAAACCGATTCCATCCTGTGTTCCTGAGTCTCCTATTGTTGCTCACCGATCTTAGGGCAATGCTCCAAAGCCCCACAGTCAGATTCTAATCTCACAGCCCCAGGCAGTTTCTCCAGCCTTATCTCTCCCTGCCCTTCCTCTCACTCACTGGGGTCCTAACATCTAGGCTTTCTTGCTACCATCAAGTACATTATCCTTGGTCTGGCACTAGGGTCAAATGCTGGCCCTTCCCTTTCCGCAATGTTCTTTTCCCATTCCCTCCATGTTTCCATCCATGTCATCTCCTCAGAAAAGACTTCCCTGGTCACCTTATGTGGGACACCTTCTTCTGAGACTCTATCCTTTCTATCACCTCCGCTGACTTTATTTTTCTTTATAGCATTTATTACTCTCTGAGATGAATTCTTCCTCTTTGCCTCTCTCTCTCAATAGATTAGAACCATCAAGGAGTCGGGAGCTCCTCTTTCCAGCACCATACTGTGTACTTAATCAGGTGCCTGCCATACAGTAGGCACTTGATAAATATTTGTTGGATGCTTGAATATATACTACTCCTGAAAAAAGCACAGAAGTTTAAAGCAGAACAGCTACAGGGAAAATTATCTGCTCTCTCTGACCAACCAAAAGAGGAGAGGATTTACACTGAGGCTTGGAGATCTTGTGCAAATATACACACTTTTCAGGAACTCGCCTATTTGGTTAAGCAAGGAGCTCTCTTGGGAAAAGGAGGAAATGAAATAATGAATCTTACTTTACCAGACGGGGTGCGTTGTTTCTCAACATGCTCTAGAGCTCCCGGGGATTGGCTCTGGGGTTACTCAGTGAGAATGCTAAGGCTTGTGGAGGCCAGGACAGAAAGGTTTCTATTAAAGAAAAGATGAAGGTTCCCACCTTTGCTCCAAAGGGAAGGTGGACAGGGGAGTGGCCCCCAGAGGTCCCTGCCCCCCTCCAACACCCCTTTCACTCCATCCTTTCCTATGCTGGTTTCAGAGTTTCTCCATCTGCAGTAACAATAAAGCCCGCATTTATGAAGGCTGAAAGGCACATGCTTGGGGACGAGATCTGAGCTCAGTTTTTTCTTTGCTACCTGATTTTGAACAAATTACTGTACATCTCTGATCACTTTAAAAGTATTTTCAAAAATAGATTTTGTAGTACGGAAAACAGAGACACCCTACCTTCCAAGCCTTCCTCTGAGACAGGGCATTGGCTGGAGACTGACAAAATGGGGGGAACCTCCTGTAACCTGGCACTTTACCACATATTTCATGGAAGGATGTTGGGGTCTGACTTTAGAGGTTTTCCCATGGGTAAATTATTCCAGATAGAGATAAATGGATAAAATATCACTAGAGAGTGAAAAAGTAATTCTCTCACAATGCGTAACTATTATTTTATATTAAAGGAAATGATATATATTCAGGGATTATGTAATCGTGAGGTGCTGAAAAATTACAAATTATTTTGGCTCTCATTGCATATGGGGGAGATGCAGAACTCTGGAATGGAATCATATCTCTTCGTGAATGACTGAAAACCCAAACTTTCCATACACACATTTTGAAAACTTCTGCAAAATGAGTCATGTTGTGATGGCAAGTATTTGCCTAATATCTACTACACATCCAGGTCCCACCCAGATCTGAGCCATTGACTGAAGGAGCGCCTGGTACTCATCAGAGGATCTGCAAGCCCACATCTAGTGTACACGGTAATGCTTGCTTTGGGCCTTCCTCAGAAGGATTAATGCCTTTTATTAAGGTAATCACACTCTGGATAAGGGCAACATCTAGATACTTTAAAGGCATTCAATTGACTCTAACACACAGGAATGCAAGGGACACTTAGAGTAGGGGATATATGGCCTGCTAGGTCTAGGTTACAAATGGGTGGTCATTTTCCTAGTCCACAGGTGAACGTGGACATAGATATGCTTTGTATTTGGCAGAATAGTCTTCTTATTGTTCCGATTATAGTGGGAAAGGCGAGTAGAGGAACTTCTATAACCAACCAAGAGAGGAATTCAAAACCAATACCTCACCCTCAGAGTAACAGAAGTGGTTAGTGATATTCTTGAAAACTTTAAGGATGTAGGAGGAGTGATCTCTATCATATTTACATTCAATTCACCAGTCTGGTCCATTCAAAATTCAGATATATCTTTACTTTGCAAGGTAAGCTATGGCATTTTACAGGTTATGGAACCCTAAAATCTTCACTGATGTGGCGAATCCCCAATTCTCATAGGATTTATCTTGTATTTTCTAGAGAACTTATCTTACCAAACCCTTGAACATATTTTCAAGGGTGGACGGTGAGTTATCACAAATCCAAAGAAGTCGTAGACTCAAATCCAACTGCTGGGTGTGATACTCCTACTTACTGAGGCAATTAACACAGTCAATACAGTATAAATGTGTATATAGTGCAAATGTGTCTGTTGATCTAGAAAATACATTTTTCCATCCTTGTCTGGAAGAAGAATCAGAAGGCATTTTATTCATGTGGGGTGGATACCACTACACAGTGATAGTCTTTCCTCAAGGCTACGTTATGTCTCCTGTCCTCTGTCTTAGCACCATCAGGAGGGCCTCACTCCACCTAATGTTTCCCAGATTATCACTTTGGTCCATTCTGTTGATTCATCATGTTCATTGGACAGATGACAAGAAAGGAAAAGTATGCCCAAAGGTCTGTTAAAATAGGTGCTCCAGAAGGTGTGAGAAAAATCCTGTGCAGAATCAAGGATTCCTCACGCCAGTGAAGAGTCTGGGGATCATTAGCCCGTGGCATGACATAACAGCCCTTGCAAAATAAAGAAGAAACTACATCATCTTACACCTCACACCCTCGGAAGGAAGCAAAATGTTTGATAGGTCTCTCTGTGTTTTAAAGATAGGAAATTACACATGTTGTCCCAACCCATTTTCCAAGCAACATAGAGGCTGCCAGCTCTGGGCGAGTCGCAGAGTAGGAAAACCCCTGTCATAGTTGGGCTGCAAGGCACTCAACTTTTCATTTACATCACATGACCCAGTGGAATCTGCGGTATGAGTAATTGGTAGTAACAGATACTATGTGGAGTTTGCAGAAAGTGCTGCTAAGAGATTCATGAAGTAGAAGCTTTTGGAGACAGGTCATCCCATTTGTACCAGAGGGCTGTGCACTTGGGGTTGAGGAAGTAGGCAGTTCTTACTGTATGGCTGGAACTTATCAAGAGTCTGTTGCTGCGATCCAGCAGGTACCATGAGCTCTGCCAGCCTCACCAAATCTCAAAAGACGGAAATGGCATATTCAGGATAAGGTCCAAACAAGGTCAGAGAGCACCAATAAACAGCACACATAGCCCGGGTCTCTAGTCACATCCCACTGCTACAGGAGCCTTTTCCTCAGCATATACTTATGGCCACCTGAGGGCAGGGACAGAAAAGACCTACATTAATTTGCAGAAAGGTCTTGGCTCTGAATGTGGATACAAGGATGCAAGTCAAAAATGGACACTTTGAACAGAATTTCCAAACAGCCATCTACTTCTCTGGGGAAAAGAAAAGATTCAAGGTAAGACCCATGAGTATTCTTAACTGATGGCTGGTCAGGGGCCTTGACAGAGAAAGACCGAAAGAGTCTCCTCCTGCTTGTTCAACTCCAACCAGAACAAAAGCTGCTAAGAAGTTGACCAGGCAGCCCTGGGGCGGACATGCCCCCATGAACAGAATAAAATTATCGGCCTGTAGGGGTCCTGTGACCCTAAAATTCCATGAAAAGGAAGTCAAGGCTGGGAAAGTTGTCCAAGCGCAGAGGCTATCTCACTTAGTCATGCAACAGAATCAACCGGAAGTCAGCTAGAACACAGATTGCCTGGCTTCAGGGGAAGGGTCTGAAAATGGACATTTCCATCAGGTTATCAGAGGATGTTGTGTGTGTTCAGGAGTCAGTACCTTGCCTTGTGAGCACAATGTTCTCATCTGTAATCTGGGGATGATGATGATGATAACACTAATAATGATACTATCTTCACTGAAGAGATACTGGAAGAACTTAACTAGGTAAAGTACTGGTGCCTGGTACAGAGAAAGCCCTTATAAACAGGAATATAGTAACAGTGGATGATACCAGTGTGCAGTGTGTTCAAGCTGTGCAGTCCTGGCCAAACATATGTGAATGTATTTCTACTGGCTCGAGTCCTCAAATTTCAATTCAAATATTTATTTTCTGGGACTTAGAGAGGTCTAAATATTAGGAGGGAAGCAAGGAAATGAGCCTGTAATTAGAGCTGTAAAGACCTTCACTCTCACCTCTCTCTTGCCATCTCTCCTTAGTCTTCCTCTCCAAGGTCAGCTTGTTTGAATTGGGATTTGAATTTCCCTGGGCAAGAGTTCCACATCTTTATTACCTGCAGTGCCAGGTAAGAGTGAGAAGCCATATTCTTTCCTCCTGATTCTATAACATGCTGGTCTATGCTTTGGTATGCTGATGTAATTACAGCAATTAGCAGAATGCCTGGCATGTAACATACACCCAGCCAATATTTCTTGAAATTAAGTCAATCTGTAGGAATCAAGGAGACAGGATTTCCAGTTCATTCATGCTCTGGGTCAACGCGTGACCTTGGATTAGACACTCCTCTTCTCCAGACCGCAATTTCTTACTTATAAAAAGGAGTATTCTCGGGTTTTTTCAAGCTTAAATTTTCAGCTATGGTACAGTGGATAGCTAGCAGCGCTACAAGCATTAAACCACAGCTGGCTTGCCAGATCTGCCAGTAATTAAGGATAGAGAAGTCGTTTCCCTCCTCCATGCCTCCACGTCTCATCTGTATTATGAGGTGGTTTCTACCTATGCACCTTCCACTCCACAGTCCTGAGTTTCTTGAGATTTTATTTTAGGCCTCTTGGTATTTGAGGTCAAGGTCTTTAAACTATATCTGATATTACAGGCGAATTACACGTTTCCTTTGGTCTTAAAGGGCCTGAATTTTACTAGAGGCTTCTGGGAGCTTAACTAGCTGAAATCTCATAACAACTCACAGCAATAATGATCATTAATATTGTATGCAATCATTAAAATAAGTAGCATCATATGACTCTCAGCTCAGGTCATATTTTCAGCTGAGAGTCTGCTGCTGCTTTAGCAAGACAAATGAAGGCCAGGAGGGACTGCTATTTGAGTCCTCCTATAAATCTTTCCTGTGTGCATTTTTGAACCTAAAGAGAGGTAGCATAAAGTAGTGGAGATGTCATTGGTTTTGTCTTCAAAAGCTGTATCTTCAATGTTAAGTCCTTTTTCTTTCCAGCTATGCAACTGTGGTAAATGACTCAACCTCTCTCAGCCTCAGTCTACTCATCTGTGAATGTTTCTCTTTTCACCACACAGGGTTATTGCAAAGATAACCTGAGGTAATGCATAGGAAAATTTGTTGTAAACTCTTAAGCTCTGTACAAACACAAGGCACTGCTAATACGGTACTAAAAAGCAAATGGCACATGAATATTTCACAAGCATGGACTGGGACAGATTATTTGTAAAGTATTCCCATCTAGTGGGGTTTTATAAGTACACACTCCCTCTTCTTATTATGAACTTCCTAATAATCTCTTTCCAAATCTTATCTCCATACTCCCTTTGTCTCCCCTGTCATTTCTCCTTAATATCTTCTCTCTCACATAGCAATTTATTACTGAACTCTGGGTGGCATTTGGGGAGATGGTTAGAAAAACATACACAAGCATATTTTTTATAGAGACATAAGCAAAACGAAGCCATGGTGCCTTGATTCTAGCCACAGTATTAAAAAATATACATCTTCCTTGTGGGTCTGTCAAAGCTGCAATAGTTATCCTGTGAAATTAAGTTTAGCAGTCCCATCCCTATACGTAGACTCAAATTTGTTCACATGTGGCATTAATGTGAAGAGAGCACAAATCAAACATGCTTAAATGTGGGGTTTTTTTTTTCCACTTCTTAAAAAAAATACAAGTTTTACTAAGCTTTTTGGAGTCTCTGTTGGCTGAAAAGGAAATCCTTTTGCCATTAACTGCTCCTGCAGAGAAAGCCTGCTAGCTGCAAGATCATGATGAGGGTAAGCATTAATTAAATCTAACTGCGAGAGAATAATTACGTACACATATCCGTCAGGGCAAGTTGTCACCATCCAGTAACAAAGTTAGATACAAACTCCATCAGCAGAACTGTCAGGCAGCTGTTAAAAGGATATAAATGTGTCCCAAAAGGATCATTTCATTTAGGGGGTAAAAATTGGATTGCAAAGGATTAATGAGGCAAGGGGTTTGTGTTTTCAATTGGATGTAAAATGCAAACCGAATAAGTCGTGATATCATCATTTAACTTTAATGTTTAGCTACATTTGGATTTCTAACACGTGGTGGGGGCAATTAGACCTTGTACATCAAACGACCATTTTCCATCATGGGATGAGAATAAAGGTTAGCTTTTTTCCAAGTTAAACTGCACACAAGTTTACAACAAAATCATAAAACCTAATTTATACAGATGGCATATTCCTAATAATAATTAAGCAAGAAAATGAATAAAAATTTCACCAGCGTAATTAGGGTATTCAGTAGAGGGCCTGTTTTTGCCGTTGCCTTCATTTCTGCAGAATTTCAGTCTGAGCTCTGAGGCCTGTATGTCACAGAGATTCCACAAAGGTGAGGCAGACACAGGTACTGACAGGAACCACAACTAGGCACAGCTTAAACGTAGGAGAAAGGACAGTGGCATTGGAAGCAGGCAGATCTAAGACTACAACCACTGACTCACTGTGTGAGCTTTCTCAACTTACTCAATATTTCTGAGCATCAGTTTCCCTGGTATTAGAAGACGAGTTGTTAAAATAGTACATGTACAAGCACCCAAACCAGTAACTGGCACAAAGTAAGTGACCAGCAATTGTTATTGTTTCCTATCAGCTATACGTCCCCAAGTAGGAAATAGATTAAAAATAAGCCAAAACATCAGCCTCAGGATTTTGTTCTCTTCTAATTTTACCTTTGATGGAGGAATTGTAGAGATTGGTGGTTTCTACCAACAGCAAAGCACGAGGAAATTTCAGCGGTTTTGGTGGAAAACTGCAATGGTCAACATCAAGGACATTTACTCCAATGCACTTAGGCAGTAGTAAGTTCAATCACTGTGGTTTAATACCAGAGTGACTGACTACTTGTTTCTTCCTCCATCCCCGGAGCCCCATGGGGTGGCGAACTCATATGTCTGGTTTTGCACCGCAGTCCCAATTGCGTTTCCACTCCCGGCGCTAGTACAGTATTCCACAGTTTGATAGATACTCGGTTGAAAGAATGAAAGTTAGGTGGAAGACTCAGGGCAGAGACATCAGCTTGGAAACAAGCACTCGGAGGAGCTGGAGCCTGGGCGATCAGCTGCAGCAGCCCCGGGAGTCTCTGTCACGGCAGACACGATTTCTCCCGCTTTCACCGTGCAGCTCTGCTGGGACCTCGGAAGCTGGCGATGGCAAAAGGGAGCTCAGAGACTCTCAGAGACCCTTGCCCTGCTGCACCGTGTAATCATCAGTATAACCACTTAGCCCTGAATTGTCAAGATCTTGTGGAGCTTTTACTCTTTTTAAATTTATTTTTAACTGACACACAGAAACATAAAAACTGTACATATTAATGGAGTACCACGTAGGTTGTGTTACATGCATTTATTGCATGATGTTTAAATCAAATTAAACAGAGGAAAAGGTGTCATTTCTTTAGGGTTAAAATACTCTTCAAAATATTTTCTTTTAGTTTTTTGAAATGTAGTGTGCATGACTGTAACCTATAGTCAACCTTCTGTGCAGAGCATACCAGGACATCTTGTGCCTTCCCTAACATAGCTTCGTACCCTCTGGTCGGCCTTTCCCCATTCTTTCCTCCCTCTATTCTCCCCAGCCTCTGGTCACTACCATTCTACTCTCAACTTCTACGAGATCGTGTTTTTATTTTTGGACTTTTTTTTTTTTTTTTTTGTACCGGGGATCCAACTCAGGGCCTTGTGCTTGCAAGGCAAGCACTCTAACCACTGAACTAAATCCCCGGCCCCTGAGATCGTGTTTTTAGATTCCATTTATTGGTAGGGTCATGTGACACTTGTATTTCTGTCTTTCTGGGACTGATTTATTTCACTCGCTGATCTCAAGTTCTATCCATGTTGCTGCAAATGACAGGATTGTGGAGTCTGTGTTTGTTGTTGTTTTGCTTTGTTCCTGGTACTGGAGATTAAGCCGGGGGCCTTCACATTAAGCTACTTCCCCAGCTTTTTGGAATTTTTAACTTTGTGACAGAATCTGGATAAGCCACTAAATTGCCCAGGCTAAGTTAAAACTTGCAGGCTTCCCTGCTTCGGCCTCCCAGATTGCTGCTGTGGAGTTATTTCTACACAGTCCTGCCTGAAACGAAACAAAATGACTCCGCCTTTTTTTGTTTTGTTTTGTTTTGAGACAGGGTCTTGCTATGTAGTTCAGATTGGCCTTGAACTCACTATGATGCCCAGACTGGCCTCAAACTTGCAGGGATCCTCCTGCCTCAGCCTCGTGAGTGCTGGGATTATAGGTATGCACTACCATGCCCAGTTTTGAAAACAAACTGACTTTTTTGAGACCTTTTCCCATTTTAGAATCTACGAAGGTTGCGTCTAACATCACAACAATCCACTGAAAGGCACTGCATCAACCCTCCTTGGCCAGCTGCGTCAGCGAGGGAACAAGACTGATGCAAAAGAAGTCAGGCATTCGTGGGGCTCTCTGCAATCCCCACAAGTTGACTGCAGAAAAGCAATCTGGAGAAGAGCCCTTCTCCTTACAAGAAGAATGACATCATAACTAAAAGAATGGTTCCCGTGACTCGAAGCATAAATATGAGAAATAAGGGTCGAAACAAAATACCATTACTATGCTTTAACAGTGACTTTTTCTAGAAGTGTTCATCTTAACCACAAACAACCTGTACCCTGCTTTCTCTCCCCCAAAAAGAAAAGGAGGAAGAAACTCAGGTCTAAAATGAAACAAAATCTGAAATCAGCACACACATAATAGTTCTCCCTACTTCCACTCCTAATATGGAATAAATGTTTTTAAGGGATAAAAAAAATTAAACTATACTTAGTCATAAGTGTTGCAAAGGCTCATCATTCAAAATAAGATAAAACTTCAGGAAATTGGGTCAAAGCCAGAAGACTGAGATCATAAGATGTCAAGATCCATAAGGAGAATTTCTCACTTCTTTAAAAAAAAGAACAAGAAAATTTTAATTTTGAATTCCTTGGGGCAGAATTCTATAAAAGTTCATCCAGTCATTTTTTAATGGTATTTTCTTTATTATATCATTATTTAATGTACTTGAAAATGTTCTATAAAAAGTCTCCAAATTTGACTACATAATTAACTTGTGATTGTATTTCTCTCATTTCTCCTTTACATACTTTAAATACATGTTGCTACTCCATTTCTCTCCTGATGAACAGTTGTTTTTACTCTTAATTCATGACTTTCTTTATTCCTAAGGATTACTTCTTTGTTTCTTCTTGTAAAATTTATTTTGTCATCTATGTATATTTCTCGGTAAGTCTATTTGATTAGTATCTGTCTTACACATATTTTCCTTTTCACTTGTGAATTTTGTGTCTTTATGTTTTAAGAGGTTATTTGCTAAACAGCATATAGCTGATTCTCCTTAATATATTGTATCTCTGAATTTTAATATGCAAACTATGTGTATTTGTATATTCGGAGTTTTGGGGACCCTCCCTAGCACTTCATCTTTCTTTTCTCCCTTTCTCATGGTTCCTTTTTCCTTTCACCCCACTCCACCCCATCACCAGCTTGGAGTCACTATGTTGTTGGCTTCTAAACTCACAGTCTGCCTTTACAGTTACACACTTACAGCTCATGTATGTCATCTGGGTGTGTGTTATATCTCTGTGTGTTCTACTAGGATATGTAACTGATACATAATGATTACATGCATTTGGGGGAATAGGGATATAGAAATATCACATCTTGATCATTTGTTACCCTCTGACTGACCCTCACCCCCCAGCTCCCTTTCCACATCTGCAATAAATCCACTTTGCTGTTTCTTACCATCTCTCCTTAATTTCGATCTTTAAATTATTTATATTTTCCCCTAAGAGAAACTATGTGAAATTTAACCTTCTGTATCTGGTTTATCTCACTTAACATTATGGTCTCAAGATTCATTTGTTTTCCTACAAATGAACCAAATTTATCCTTTCTGGCTAATCCTCCACTGGTATATATCCACATTTTCTTTATCCACTCATCTATTGATGGGCGTGTAAGCCATTTCCATAATTTAGCTATTATGAATTATACTGCTAATAAATATGGATATGCATGTATCACGGTAATATAATGATTCCAGTTGAATTAGAAGAGAGCAGGAGCTGCTAGTTCCTAAATATATGCTGTATTAAAATTCCCCAACAGTCAGTTCAAATGTGGGTCATATTACCTACGTGATTTTACAAGTTCAAATAACATGAAAAGAGGCCGATTTGTCAGTTTGAGGACTTTAATCCCATTCCTGAGTCTGCTAATTTTCTATGTGAGGGATGACTCTCCACCTCTATCATTTTCCACATCCACAAGCAGGTTTAGTAAGATAACCTTGAGATCCACTCCAAGCTTGATGGACTAAGAGACTTGCTCTGACCACTAGAAGGAAGCAGAAATTAGCATACGTGCTCTGCAAACTTAATCCTCTAAATGCACTGTAGCTTCGATCCTTGCTGCTTTTGGAACCCTCCAGCATGTAAACTAGCCTGGGATAGCAGACTGATCAAAGCCAAGTTCAAGACCAGAGGAGCCCAGCCCCACAGGCCAGAATGGTGCAGCTGAGCCGACCTCAAGTGATGGAGAATCAAGTGCTAAATAAACGGCTCCTGTTTTACACCATTACATTTCAGAACATTTTATTACACAGCAACACTAATTGACATAACACTGTACCATCCTTAGGAAAGAAGTACCTGGGAGTCTTGTCTTCAGGCTTCACCAAGACCTACGCTGGAGCCTTCTGCTAAGACCACTTGTGGTTGCCTTTCTACTCCTCAGACCAGGCAGAACTGACTAAGAGCTCCCTGACGCATTTCAGGTGGACAAGGAAAACTGCCTAGAGGAGACGTACACTTTCAGGAAGGCAAACTTCTCTGAAAGACACATCAGGGAAGATTTACAGAAGCAGCTATGTGCTCTGACAACAGATCAGGTCTCTCACACTTCAGTGCAACATAGCCTGAGGGTCGCTAGGTTAGCAGTGGTACCATGCGGCCGCATATGTTGGGAGCGGCCTGTGGTCAAGACGGGTAAAGCCAGAGACTCAGGGAAAAGGCTCCCCCGTCAAAGACACAGGCTATTCCTGCCTTTGTAGGTGGCAAGGCTCTGATTCCAGTATGCGGCAGACCTACAACACGCTTTGAAGCTTTTACATAAACATCTCAGTATATTCTCACAACATCCTCAGGAAAAGAGAATGGCCTGTGCTACCACATCCCCTCCTCAATGACTGGGGATGTGACCCCCATGATGGTAAACAGTTTCTCTGTGGCCCCACTGCATGTGAGGCAGGATTAGGCTTCCAACCTTGACTCCAAATTGGGGACTCTTCCTAGATAGTAACACTTTCCACATCAGATTTACAATCAAAGACTATTTGAGTTGGGAAAGATTTGTGGAAATTTTCTAACCCATCACCTTTGCTTTCCAAATTAACAACAACAAAGATTTATTAGGTACTTACAATGTTCAGTATTGCCTGCTGAACACTTTACATACATTAACTCTAATCCCCCAGCCTCCCTAGGAGAATGATTTCATGATTGCATGATTTGCACATTAGGTGATGGAGATTTAGTGCATAAGTCATCTCCCAAAGTTAAGCAAGCCAGTGGTAGAGTGAGTGTATGAATCCATATCTATCTAACTCCAAAACCTGAGTAAGGTGCCGCAAAGCCACAGACCCTCTGTGATGGGGGCACTGCGGTCTGGAGAATGGAAGATCTCATCCAATATCATGCAGACACATTGATTAATCGTCCACTAATTCTCCCAACATTAATTGGGCATCTTATAATTGTCAGGAACTGGGCTAGTCAATTGGAGCAAGGCCCAGCCTGGACACAGTGGCTGTACTTGGGGAGATTCACAAAGGGAGAAGATGAGAATTGGCCACAAATTACTCTAATGAAAGGCAATAAATGAGAGATAGTTCAAGGAATTGAGGAGAGAGATTAACAAAACTTGGAAGAAGTATACGAGACTTTCATTTAAGAAAACCGAAAAGACTTCACAGAGAGAGTGATTGTAGGTTTTCTTTTGAGGCAAAAGTTTGGGTATTGGAAACAGACAAAAGAAGGGAAGTAATTCAAGCTATAGAAAGCTGCACAGAAGGGAAGACAAGGGGCTATTTCATTATAGACTGGGGGTTAGTTTGCGGGTAGCTGGGTCTATCTAGTCTTTCTTTTAACATCTGTAAGTGCCTCATGGTTTATGTTGAATTTCATTTGGATGATTCAGAGTCAAAACTGTCTTTAGCAAAAAGGGCATTTTCTCCATGAAGGTTTCAGAATTTCCCCAAATGAAAAGTCATACATAATTCTACATGTTTTGATAACCTTGTCACTGCTTTCCTTGAACCCCACACAAAATTCCTTGGCAGAAAATGAAGGCTGCTACAGGGGCTAAGAGATCAACGGAACTAAGAAGCAAACCGAAGAAACAAAGGTAGATGCCCCCAGCTGCCTGTTCACTATTTCAGCAGAGCAACAACCCATTAAGGCAACTAATTTAAAATCATTAATGTTTCTGACTATTTTCTTCCAACTAAGTGAATAATTCATACCTAGTTATTCATAAAAAATTATGAATACCATGAGCTTGCATCCTGGAGACAGTGTCCCACAAAAAAAGCATACTGTAGTTTATGTACTAGGAACAATAAGGAAGTCAGAGTTTGCCTCTCCTCCTCAAGTGGAGGAGACAGATGGGAAGCATGGGTGTAACATCCAAGGTCAGGTTCTGGTGGAGGATCTAGCGCTTTCTCAACTTACCATCATTTACCTGGCTCACACTTTCTTTCAGATATTCCTATAATGCCCTGCATACTTTCACCCACCATGTGTGTTTGCTTATTTTTCTTTCTTCTATCAGCAATGTCTTTGCAACCTCTTTCCCCAGTTCATGTTAATGCATTATTTAAGGATTACCTTCTCTGTGAAGCCTTCTTTAATTATTATTCCAGGTTAGTAAACACTCCAACCAGTCCATTCTACCTCTGTGTATTCATTGAGCTGTGAATGTCTAATCTTCTGGTGCTGGGTGGCACATCCAAAAAAGTTGGGTAGATAACTTTAAAAATGCAAGGAACACAGTCCAGTGACATAACCACTAGGGGTTCTTGTGGATGTGGGACTGGCATCCAGGGCCACAGAAAAGGGAGTCCTGACAGATGGCTCAGAGGAGGAGGGAGCTCAACTCCCACAACCTTGTAGCTCCTAAACACTCTCACAGCTGACTTAGTGACACAGAAAAATTGCCAATGAGAGAGAAACTACATGTCCTTCTTTCTGTGACGAAGCTGATACAACGTCAGACTCAAAGTTCTTAGCCAGCTAAGAGTACAACTGAAGTCATCTAGGAATTCAAATATGGGCTTGGAATCCAGAGAGACTGGACTCGGAACCCACAGCCACACGATCTACTAGTTGGGTAACCTTGGACAAGACACTTATGGCATCTGAGTTTGAGTTTATTCCTTTGTTGAAAGGGGACAATTATAGTACTTCACTTACGGAATTATTGAGAGATTATAAATGAAAAAATATCTGATGAACACAGTGCCTAGATCACATTAGATATTCAGCAGACTGAAGGTCTCACTGCATTGCATTTACCTGTCACATTCCACAGGTATCCCAACTATTTCATTCCACCCTTCCATCCACCTATCCATCCATTCATCCATCTACCCATATAGTCTCCCATTCAGGTGTTTACTACCCTCAGCCAGTTATTTCTTAGGTATTGGAGATACGGAAAGCACAAACCACTGTCCTTTGCATCATGAAAAAGTGCAAACTGAAGAAGGTGACATATGTCCACATGTATTTAGGGTGGATGAAGATACAGGCTGTGAAGGGACTGTGTGCTCACAGTGACTCACTCCGCAAGGGAAAGGGCTGAGGACATGCTTCACAGAGAAAACACTCAAACTTAATTTTGAAAGTGAGTGGCAATTTTCTGCCTGAAGAAGAAAGGGAGGTGGGGGGGGTGGGATTTTCAAGCAAAGCATGATCATTACTCAGACTTAGAGAGCGGGGCACATAGGGAGGAAGGAGAAAAGGCCAAGAGGCCGGAAGCTGTGGAATACTGTGGCCTGGGGATCCAGGCAGAGAAAGGTAGAGTGGAGTCCAGGCTTGGAAGGAGCCTTGTATAACAAAATAATGTAACATGGTTGACATTAAAGAAATAGAATGGCATGGTTTTTGTATGTTTTGTCTTAAGATGGAACCATGAATTTGGGCTGTATGGCTGATGTCTTTTGAGCACAGCTGTAGCCCTCTGGGGTTGTGGGGTCTGGTCACTGTTATCTACCCTCAGAAGACTTCACGTCAACAGCTGCAGAAGCCTCCAGTGCAGGTGAGAGAGTATAAATAAAATGTTCGAGGCAGGGGGAATGACATGATTGTATTTAGTGTGTTCTCAGAAGATCAGTCACCATCAGTGTGCAAAATGGCAACATGGTAATAAGGCTGCTGCCGAATTGGGCTTGTGAAGCTCTGGAGGCCATATGGGCAGAATCTTGACCGCAGTTCCAATCCTACTCTTTAGTGAGAGTAGCCCATGAGCCAGGGACTAGACTGAGCACCTCTTAGTATTACTTCCACACCCACATGTGAGGTTGACGTTACAAACACTTTTTACAGAAGAGGAAACCGAGGCTGTGCACGAGTTGTATTTGCTTAAAATTACACAGTGAGCCAATGGCAGAAGTAGATTTCGAATATAAAGTCTAGCTTTTTAAAGCCAGTATCTAAATAGCAGGAGCCTCAAGAAGCTCTTCCTACATCTAAAGAAATCCTCCCTTTCTTACGTGAATGCCAGTGCCTCCTTTTCATTGTCTGTGGGACACTGGGGAGTGGCTACTTAACGGCTGCCTCATAAACCCTTGTCACAAATATGAAGGCAGAAATTAAGTCCTCCACTAGTCTTCCAGTGTCTAATGAAGGCTGATGCACTTCATCGTCCACCGGGCCTCTCAGGAGGCAGCCACAGCGCCGGAAACACATTGGGGCTGCTCTCTAACCATGTGCTCGATTCCGTGACACTGGTTCTCAGCTACCCATTCCATGTGCTGGAAACCACTGGGCACCACAGACTGGGCGTGGGGCCTAATGAAGCAGAGAGAGGCCAGGTGCTCGCACTCTGGGCCAGAAGGTCCCCAGCCGCCTCAGTGGCAGGGACAGAAAAGACAATGAAAGAATGAGATTCTGGATCACTCTATTTGGGATTTTTGATGGTTAGTGCAGGGTAATGGAGCATTTCTAAAATTATGTTTCCAAAGATGCTTCTGTTCTGCAAGATGTCAATAAATGTTGCAGGGGAAAAACAGAGTCTGTCGACAAGATGGCATCGCAGACATTGAGTTAAACAAAGCAGCTCAGCTTTGAGTACTGCAGGACTTCCCGGAGATTTTCACAGACTAAAATCCATTCAGAAAACACCAAGAGGGAGACAGACTGCACAGACTTTACCAAATTTTGTTTTGACCATGGAGTTCTTTTGTCCATGAAATCTTGATGGCCTGTGGTGAATGAGTTTGGAAGGGCAAGATGAATATGATGCTACTCTTAATCTTCCCCTGCAAAATCTTATCTACTGGTGGCAGCAAAATCATGTCACGATGCCACTGTGTAGTTTTGGTAGTTGCTTTAACAGCACCTGCTTGAGCATATTTGATGTGCCACTTGTCAGTAAGAATGTCTGGAGGGGAAATAAGATACTCTGGAAGCTTTGATTCAGCGTGGATCCCTTTTATATCATTAGTTTCAAAGTTATCCTGCAGAGTCACTTTCCAGTGATCTTTGATATTAATACATACACTCAACAAATATTCATAAAGCATGTTCTATGCATTAGTTTTACAAATATGGAGTGTATATTTGAGAAAGGAAAGTAATAAATGAGCAAAAAAAAGATTTTAGACTAAACTACTACTATTAAAGAAATAAAAAGGGGGTGTGTGTGATGTAACGGATAGCAGCAAGTCCAAAATGATCCAAACCTGTGGTCTAGTAGTCATGGGAGATGGCACTGAGGGGCTGATCTCTGAGCTGAGAGCTGAAAGTTGAGAAGGAGCCAGCCAGGAGCGCAATTCTGTATCGAGGCAGGACAAAAAGAGACACAGAAAAGGGAAAGAACAGCAAGGTCTCAGGCACTAAAAAGGAAACCATTAGCTGTGTTCTTGGAACAGGACAGAAGTCAGTCTGGCTGGAGCATTAGGGAATGAAGAGTGAGGGATGTTAGAGAAGGTGGCAGGTGCCAGATTCAAATCTTAGAGGGTCTGCAAGCCCTGGTGCACAGTTTAGATTGTATTCTAAGAAGAACAGGGAATTCTCAAAGGATTTTAAGCCAGAAAGCGATCTGCTCTGATTTTGGTTTCTAGCAATGCTACTTTGACCGCTGCAGAGACTGAATCACAAGGAAAGAATAATTGAAGGAGGAGGTAAGAAATGACTGTGGTCATGTTGGTGGTAAAGAGAGAGAGAGCAGTTTTAATGTACATTGAGGAGATATCACTGCATTCCTTCACACATCGGCCCGCTAGGCCTGTCAAACTTGTAAATTAAAATAACTTGACTTCCAGTGACAGTCTAAGTCAAGTTGTAGGTGGTCATTAATATTCTAAAATTCTCACAGAATGGTACAGACAAAGTGAAGGCCAAATGTGCTGCAAAAATAAACCTTAAGTGGCATTGTTTACAATGATTAAATATTAGGAAACACCCAAATGCCTAATACTAGAGACCTGCTTAAGAAAATTATGGTGCAAAATAAGACGGGTATTTTTTAAAAATTCAGTGACATAGAAATGTTTAGGATATGATACTAAGAAAAGAAATCAGATTAGCAGTGAAGAAAGGGGGAGGTTATAGATGTGCAGTCAAGTGTATTTATGGGATAGGTATGTGTAGGGAGGACGCAGGAGGGGCATCCTTAGAAACTGTTAAGGAATATGTGAGGCTGATTGAAATGTTGAGGGACTCTGAATGCTCACATGGAAAGAAACATAAGAAAGCATTTTTTTTTTCAGCTCCTGATACATGCTACCTGGACAGTCAATGTGGTTTGCATTCAACATTTCACTACATCCTCATAGCAATCTTCCAATGTAAGGATGTCTATTTCATGGAGTAGGAAACTGGGGCTCAGACAGAGTCCATGGCTCTCCCAAAGCTATCCAGGCTAAAATTTTTTGGGTTTGGGTTAGCACTCAACCCTTTCTGACTTCCAGACAACTGCTCTCTAGCACATGCATTCCAAAAATGAACTTCATCATTTCCATCTACTTCTATGTATATTCATCCTCAATTTAACACACAGATTTTGGTTTTGCACAGGATTCAGGATTTCACAGGATTAAGACCTACACATCCTCTCAACAAAGAGTGAACACCTGCTATCTGCTCCCAGAAATGCAAATTTCATTCAAACAAAAGACAATCCCTGCTGTCAAAGCTCTCTCTGTCCAGCTATGGAAAGAGCCAGACAGAAGCAAATTATAATACAAAAAAAGAAACCAGTGCTTAATACCCATATAAAGAAAATCTAAGCGAATCCAGAGTGAATCATGACTTTGATAATCAATGACATCTTCACAGAAATGTATCATTCACATTTGGCTTGGAAAGACAGGCAGGATTTTACTGCCTTAGAGTATAGTAGTTAAGTTAGAAGAATTGGCTCCCAGAGAGCTGCTGGGTCTTCCCTGGCTCTACCACTTACTCAGGTATTGCCTTGGGCAGGTTACTGCAGCCCTTTCTGCCTTAGCAAGATCATCTGTTAAATGAAAATGATCTTTGTACTTGCTTCATAAGGTTGCTCTGGAGAAAATGTATATATGAGTTAGCCTGCTGCCCGGATTATGTGAAGCTGCCGGGCAGGGTGCATGATACAATCAGAAATACATTACTAGAAATGGAGACGTGAGAGGCCAGAACAGCAACTAGCTGAAGACTACTGAAAAAAAATGGGATTTGGAAATCATGCAATGACAAGTGGATTAATCCCATATATGAAGTCGCATAGATAGCTGGGGAAAATGATAATGGTGATGATGCAGGAAGAGAAAAACAGAACAGGGGAATGAGTAGGAAGAAAAAAATCTGTGTATTAAAGGCTGGGATTTGTGCTAAAATATTATGACAACGCTGAGAGACAGGCGTGTCTTAGAGGAAAGTGATCTGGTTAGCTAGCAGCAGAAAGGGCATTGCAATGTAGTTCTAGTTGACAAGTCTTGCTCTTGATTGCTATGCTACTGTGGCTCCTAAAGAGTGGACCTCAACACCTGTTCTTGGGGGCCCTGCTCTTGCCCCCACCCCGCCCCGGGAGGGGGCAAGAGATCTGATGCCTTCTATGAGAACATCATGCCTTTTTTGCACTCTTCAGAGTAACACCAACCCCAATTTAAATGGCAACTACTCTTTGCAGGCCCTGGTGGTAAAAGCTTTCAATATATTGTTGCCTGTCTTCTCAGTCAGTCTAAAACATGGAAGATCTATTCCCACTCTCAGATGAGGCGGTGGGTACTTGGAGAGGCAAGCTCCATCACCAGAGGTTCAGGTCTGCAGTCTCCAGGGGAAGCTGCCAGGGAGAAATCAGTGTGCTATCTCTGACCAAGGGAGGCAAAGAAAGAAGACTTTCCGCCATCCTTGGAAACTCGAGACAGCCTACTGTCTTTCCGGCTGGGTACTAGGAAGGCCTACCTCGCGACTTGCTCCTCCGCTTCCGCCTCCCTGCCGACGAGGCGCGTGGGGCTGGCTGCAGCTGGCCAATCTCGATGGGTGTGTTTGTGCGGAAACTCTCCTTGAACTTCTGCATCAGGGTCTCCACTGTCTCCTGCGTCGCCTCGGCTGCCGCTACAGGGTAGCAAGGGGGCTGAGATTAGGGCTTGACCCACTCACAGCCCCTGGAGGCCTGGGCCTGGCCGCCCTGCATCTAAAACTTCCTCCCTGACCCTCTGCGGATGCAGAACCGCAAGCCACTGCTCTAGGCACAGGTGAAATGTTGGCTTCTTTATTCATTTCTTCAACCCTTACTATGCTATGTTCCAGGCACTTCTCTAGGCCCTTGAGATATGGTAGTGAAAAATTAGAGACTGTCTGTGTTTCAAGTAATTCATACTTTGATAGGACACGCATCCAGACAATTCCAAAATGGTGCAACACTTCTGTAACAGCAGAGTCTAGATTTCTAGGGGAGTACCCAGAAGGGTCATCACACCCATCTAGAGATTTAAAAAGGCTTCCTGGGGGAGATGATACCTAAACGGAGATCCTAAGGATGGGTAGGAAGTAAACAGATCAGGAAAGGGTTGAAGAGGAGATTTGGGAAGAAAGTGTCCCAGGCAAGAGGACAAGGATACGTCTGAACCCAGAAGGTGCATGGGTTTTGAAGAACAGAAAGATTAGTGTGGCTGCCACGGAGTTTGTAAAAGGGAGGTTGAAAGAAATGAAACTGGAGAAATAAGGACATCTTGAAAATCACATTTAGGAATTTGGATTTTATCCTAAAGGAAAGCATTATCACTGAAAGGTTTTAAGCAGGAAACTGACTTGTTCAAATTAAATTATTCTGTTGACAATTACTAACTACAGCATGGAAAATGCAAAAAGCAGAGGAGGCCAGTACCATACTGAGGCTTTGTGGTTGCCAGTCAGAGGCAAGGGTGGCCTGACGCAGGACGTTGGCAGAGAGGGTCACCCAAGATCTTACTAGGTAAAACTAAGCACTGTTGATACATAGATCACTGAGCATGTGTCCCCATTTCACTGAAGGAAACACTGACGCCTCCAAACAAATCATGTGACTTGCTCCAAGCCAGCCAATGATAGAGTTTAAGCCTTCTAGTCTGATGTTTCATTTTCAACAGCTCCCTCCAGTGATTTTGGTAGCAGTCACATTTCCACAAAGTTTCAAAACTAAAACTGGTTGAGAGGTACAGTAAATAAAGAAAGTGAGGTCAGAAAGGCAGAATGAAAAACATAGAAGATAAAAGGAAAGAGAAAAGAAAAAAAAAAAAAAAAGCAAGGCTTGAGGAGGAAGGAAAGCGGTAACATGAAAGGCAAGGAGGGGGATCCAGAAAGAATAAAAGGGAAATTGCTAAATGGCTGCAGTGCCTTTGTTCTGAGAAATTCCCAAAGCAAGTCCAGACTTTGAAATCTTCAGACTCGGCCCTCCCACTATCTATGTCTCCAGAGGTTAGGAAGCTTCTTCTTCAATTTGAGACACCTACTGTCTGATGCCAGAAGATGGCATGCACCAAAGACTTCTATTTCTTTGAAGGGTTTTCACCAGATTGGCCGAATGAAACATTGGAACATCCCAACACCCACCTCTGTGGAGTTCCTGTTTCCCCAGGAAAGTTATCAGTGCAGATAGATATGTGTTCAGGTTAAGTTAGATTCAGAGTGCTGATTTGGATACTAGGTTCTATGAGAAGCCCCATCTGGGGACACAGGAAGAATCTCTGATTGCTAAGAGAAAGACAGTGCAAAGGACCATCTGGTGCCAGTCTAGCTTCCTCATTGGCCTCTCTTGTTGTTCTCCCCAGACAACTTAATAGGTCCACCTGAAGGTAATCCAAAAAGATTCCAAAGGTGTGCTCCCTGTGAGGAAGAATCCTGAGCAAAAGGTTAGGATGAGGAAGAACCCTGAACCTGTGAGGAAGAACCCCGAGCAAAAGGTTAGGATGAGGAAGAACCCTGAGCCTGTGAGGAAGAACCCTGAGCAAAAGGTTAGGATGAGGAAGAACCCTGAACCTGTGAGGAAGAACCCCGAGCAAAAGGTTAGGATGAGGAAGAACCCTGAACCTGTGAGGAAGAACCCTGAGCAAAAGGTTACACTATGAATCTGTGTCACATGCAATTTGATTTCTAAAGAGAGAAGAGCGGTTTGCTCAAGTTTTTAAGAAGAGAGTTAAACTGTGGTCAAAAGTCCAGAATCCAGAACAAGAAATGGTCTGAAATTTTAAAAGGGGGGCACTCTCACAAGTTTGTCAATATTCATTCATTCATTCCACTCCCAGTTCAACCATCCCATCATTCCACAACATTTGCAGAAAATCCATTTTGTACCTGTGCTGCACACAAGCCATATATGTTAGTTGTAAGAAAATACCATAGACTTGTTGGCCTAAACAGAAAATGTTTATTCTCTTGTAGTCCTGGGGCTGAAAGTAGAAAATCAGCATGCTACTGGGGTCAGGACTGGGCAAGAGTTTTCTTTATGGCTTGCAACAGTCACCTGCTCAATGTTACTTTTGTATGGGGTAGAGGCAGACAGAGAGAGAGAGAGAGAGAGAGAGAGAGAGAGAGAGAGAGAGAGAGATCTATTCCTCCCTTTGTCTATTAGGCTATAGTTTAATCAGGTAAGGGCCCCTCTTAAAGATCTCATTCTGTCTTACACACCTCCTAAAAAGCATATATTCAGATACAGGTTGCCATGAACTGAATTGTGTATGCCCCATCCTC